>JARQOD010010066.1:0-28781 GCA_033576555.1 Oophaga sylvatica | reverse complement strand
GGTTGGGATCCTGTCCCAATTTATCTGCAACTTCTCAACAGCAAAATCTAAGTGTGTTCTGTGCAGATATTGCTGTGGATTTTTTGGAAATTTTTTTCTATTCCAATGGATGAAATTTGCACAATCATTTAATGCACTGCAGATGTTAATACAAGAGCTCATACTCACATGCGAGAATCTCGGACGAGTCTCACACGTCAATACCCGGCACTGCCGCCGGCACTCGGGACCGGAGTGTGCAGCTGCATGTATTTCTATGCAGTTCAACGCTCCGATACGACTGCCGGCGGCAATGCCGGGTATTGACGTGCGAGACTCATCCGAGTTTCTATCATGTGAGTATGAGCCCTAAGTATCAATCTCGCATCACATATTGCCACCTGTGTTGTCTGTGCATAGTAACTCTTTGCCTAATTTCTACAATTCTGACTTATTTTGTGCTTATTTTGGTGTTGAAATGCAAAAAAAAACCAATACAAGACCAGTAATTTAACCTGCAGATTTAGAGTTCACTAATGGATGAAATCTGCTGACAAAATGGATAAAATCTGCCCGTAAAATGTGCATTTTTGCAACAGATATTGAAATGCTAATGATTTAAACATTCGAGGAGCCTCTTCATAGAGGCAGGGCTGCCACTAGGAATTTCGGGGCCCCATACTGGCAAAATTTTCGGGCCCCCTTGAGACTCCGCTCAGGCTCCACCACTTGAACTGTCCACAGTCCCACCGCTCTCTCTTGGAAAAACTCCACTTCTCACCAATCACACATTACCAGTTCCCATCACCAGATCACACATATAGCCAGCAGCTATTGTTTTGCCCAAAAGATTTTTTTAATCTGCCACCACGACAAGGTAGACTCTTTTGGCCCTACTCTACTCTACTCTAAACTATTAAACATTTGTTAAAATATCCAATACAATTTAGGTATATTTTTATTTATTTTTCAATTTTTAAAATTACCAATAATATCACATACAAGGGACAAATACCACCAGACCATGTCCAGACACCATATTACCACCACATAGTGACCTATAATACCACATACAAGGAACAAAGACCACCACAACATGTCCAGACCACATATTACCACCACATGGTGACCGAATAATATCACATACAAGAGACAAATACCACTGCACCATGTCCAGACCACATATTATCACCACATGGTGACCTATAATACCACATGCAAGGAACAAATACCGCCACACCATGTCCAGACCACATATTACCACCACATGGTGACCAATAATACCACATACAAGGAACAAATACCACCGCACCATGTCCAGACCACATATTACCACCACAAAGTGACCAAATAATATCACATACAAGGGACAAATGCCACCGCTCCATGTCCAGACCACATATTACCACCACAGTGACCAAATAATATCACATACAAGGGACAAATACCACCGCACCATGTTCAAACACCATATTACCACCACATGGTGACCAATAATACCACATACAAGGAACAAATACCGCCACACCATGTCCAGACCACATATTACCACCACAGTGATCGAATAATATCACATACAAGAGACAAATGCCACCGCACCATGTCCAGACCACATATTACCACCACATGGTGACCAATAATGCAACATACAAGGAACAAATACCAACACAACATGATCAGACCACATATTACCACCACACAGTGACCAAATAATAGCACATACAAGGGACAAATACCACCACACCATGTCCAGACCACATATTACCACCACATAGTGACCAAATAATAGCACATACAAAGAACAAATACTGCCACACCATGGCCAGACAACATATTACCACCACATAGTGACTGAAATACTGCAATACTGATCTTTATATAAACACAATACTGTCACCATAAGTGTTATTATACACAGGAGATCTGTACTTAGTATGCAGTGTCTGTGTACAGGTAATACAGGGATCACCAGTGACATTATACACAGGAGCTCTGTATATAGTGTCAGTGTATAGGTAATACAGCGATCACTGGTGACATTATACACAGGACCTCTGTATATAGTATACAGAGTATAGTGTCAGTGTACAGGTAACACACTGACTCACCAGTGACATCTCTAGCTGATGTCCTTCATCTTTGCTTTTCATCTTCATCCAGCACAGACCGCCATGACTTCTTCCAGCCAGGGCTCGTCTATGCAGGAAATAACAGTTATCTAGAGCTCGACTGTGTATCTCATTCCTGGCTCCAGCCATATGTTCTCCCTTCCTGGCCCCATATGTTCTCCCATCCTGCCCTCATGAGTATCCACTCTGCCCCCATATGATCTCCCCATCCTGCCCCATCTGTCTCCATCCTGCCCCATCTGTCTCCATCCTGCCCCACCTGTCCCTTGATCCTGCCCCACCTATCCCATGATCCTGCCCCACCTGTCACATGATCCTGCCCCATCTATCACATGATCCTGCCTCATCTGTCTCCATTGTATCCATCCTGTGCCATGTGTTTCCATCCTGCACCATGATCCTTCCCCATATTTTCTCATCCTGCCCCATGACCCTGCCCCATCTGTCTCCATCCTGCCCCATGACTCTGCCCTATCTGTCTCCATCCTGCCCCATCTGTCTCCATCCTGCTCCATGACTCTGCCCTATCTGTCTCCATCCTGCCCCATATTCCTGCCCCATCTGTCTCTATCCTGCGCGTGTCTCCATCCTGCCCCGTGTCTCCATCCTGCCCCATGTCTTCTGCCCCATGTCTCCATTCTGCACCATGTGTTTACATCCTGCCCCTGTGCCTCCTATCCTGCCCCTGTCTCCCATCCTGATCCGTGTCTCCATCCTACCCCCGTGTCTCCATTCTGCCCCGTGTCTCCATTCTGCCCCGTGTCTCCATCCTGCCCCCGTGTCTCCATCCTGCCCCCGTGTCTCCATCCTGCCCCTGTTTCTCCATTCTGCCCCGTGTCTCCATTCTGCCCCGTGTCTCCATTCTGCCTCCTTGTCTCCATTCTGCCCCGTGTCTCCATTCTGCCCCGTGTCTCCATCCTGCCCCCGTGTCTCCATTCTGCCCCGTGTCTCCATTCTGCCCCGTGTCTCCATCCTGCCGTCGAAACATATTGCAGCTTTCCACTTTCAATAAAAATAAAAACTAAAACTTTCTCCTTACCTGGCCACGTTCCTGCGGTGATGTTCCATCTAGGCATTTCAAGCATGGACTCGCTGGCAAATGACAATGACGTCATACGCCGGCGACGTGTGCGCTGACATCAGCTGCCAGCCTCTTGTCAGCCTCCTCGGACGCAGATTCAGTTACTGCACCGGCAGAAGCCTGCCGCTGGGACCCAATGAGCAGTAAAGATGGGATCCAATGCGGGCCCCCTCTGCTCATCGGGCCCTATACGCCAGTTAGGGCAGTAATGCCCTGATGGTGGCCCTGCATAGAGGAATAGAACATGACGGAATTTAGCAATCCTAAAAGTGAATATGGACACTTTAACGAGCTTTGGCACTTGACTTAAGATACGAAGCCAAACCAGAAACTCCATTTTCATACACTAAATTTGGGGGGATTGCTCCTCATTAGTGCAGCAGGAGGTCTGATTTGGCTGAATGAGAGACCTCTGACAGGCGCTCTAAGGAGGAATGTTTCTCCCATAAAAATGCAACAAAAGCCAATTTTGCTTAGAGGTTCGCACCTCTCTCCGTCCCCGCAGAATATGGATGAGGTTAAATTAAAAATCATGCACTTGAGTTTTAATTAATTTTTGCTACTATAAAAGTCTGTGGATTTTATGTGAGAAAAATGAATGCTTAATATCTGCGCCAGACATAAAGGTGTGGGCCATGTCTTAGCCAGTTTCTCTGCAGAAATCTTCAGCAATGTATAGTTAAGATTTATTGAAAGGTCATCCACTTATCTGGTATTGTGTTATAGTGCAGATTTTGTGTGTCCAAATAAATCCATGAGCGATGCATGATGCTGTTATCACTGAGCCAAGTGCAGTCCATGGAGCTGCAATAACTGCAATTAATAGACCGTGATGGTGCAGTGAATGAACTCCGCACGGTCCACGCTGCTGTAATAGATGCACTGTGAGCTATGGCTGATATTGTCCATAGTCCATGGCGCTGTAATCACTGATCCAGGACATCATTTCTACCCTGAAACTTACTGCTGCAATGAATGTAATCTGCAATGTCCACGGCATCATATTAACTGAACTATGAGCTTCCAACGCTGCCACGATAACCGAGTCATGAGCGGCACCCTGCATTGTAATAAATGTACTATGACAAAAGTACAAGTGACACAGCTGTAGCAAAAAAGGAGGAAACAGAGTATATGTTTCAAAGAAGTTAGAGAAATCTTTATTAATGTAACAAATAATTGTAAAACATGTTTAAAAAAGTGGAACAGAAAGGAAAAACAAAAGTGACACCCATCCATCATGGTCAGTATATGTTATACATATCTCCATACACACCTCAATAGTGGGAAAGAAAACAATACCCTGAGAAAACCGTAAGTTCCAAAGAGTGACTAGATATAATAGATATAATAATGTATCAAGGTTTAGAGGACAGACATCCAATATCTCATGTATGAGAGACGCAATTTGGTCCTTGATTAAAGTAGAAGCCAGCTTTTAAGAAAGGCATCTTAGCCAATGATAGCAGAGGATGGGGTAGTCACACAGCAGATAATGATAGCCCACAACACGTTTCACATATGTAATCCATAGAGCTTTATCAAGCACTGTAATAACATCACTCTCAGCAGAGCATTGTGCTGTAATTACCGTTAAGCAAAAATACATCTAGTGCTGTAGTAACTGAAACATGAACTGTCCATGGTGCTGTAATACCTGAGCCCGTGCTGTCCATGGTGCTGTAATACCTGAGCCCTGTGCTCTCCATGGTGCTGTAATACCTGAGCCCTGTGCTGTCACATGGTGCTGTAATACCTGAGCCCTGTGCTGTCCATGGTGCTGTAATACCTGAGCCCATGCTGTCCTGGTGCTGTAATATCTGAGCCCTGTGCTGTCTCTGGTGCTGTAATATCTGAGCCCTGTGCTGTCTCTGGTGCTGTAATATCTGAGCCCTGTGCTGTCTCTGGTGCTGTAAAATCTGAGCCCTGTGCTCTCCCTGTTGCTGTAATACCTGAGCCCTGTGCTCTCTCTGGTGCTGTAATATCTGAGCCCTGTGCTGTCCATGGTGCTGTAATATCTGAGCCCTGTGCTCTCTCTTGTGCTGTAATATCTGAGCCCTGTGCTGTCCCTGTTGCTGCAATATCTGAGCCCTGTGCTCTCCATGGTGCTGTAATACCTGAGCCATGTGCTGTCCCTGGTGCTGTAATACCTGAGCCCTGTGCTGTCCATGTTGCTGTAATATCTGAGCCCTGTTCTGTCCCAGTTGCTGTAATATCTGAGCCCTGTGCTGTCCATGGTGCTGTAATACCTGAGCTCTGTGCTCTCTCTGGTGCTCTAATACCTGAGCACTGTGCTCTCTCTGGTGCTGCAATATCTGAGCCCTGTGCTGTCCATGGTGCTGTAATACCTGAGCCCTGTGCTGTCCCTGTTGCTGTAATACCTGAGCCCTGTGCTGTCCATGGTGCTGTAATACCTGAGCCCTGTGCTGTCCATGGTGCTGTAATAACTGATCCTTGTGCTGTCCCTGTTGCTGTAATATCTGAGCCCTGTGCTCTATCTGGTGCTGTAATACCTGAGCCCTGTGCTGTCCATGGTGCTGTAATACCTGAGCCCTGTGCTGTCTCTGGTGCTGTAATACCTGAGCCCTGTGCTCTCCCTGTTGCTGTAATGCCTGAGCCCTGTGCTGTCTCTGGTGATGTAATACCTGAGCCCTGTGCTGTCTCTGGTGCTGTAATATCTGAGCCCTGTGCTCTCCCTGTTGCTGTAATACCTGAGCCCTGTGCTGTCTCTGGTGCTGTAATACCTGAGCTCTGTGCTGTCCATGGTGCTGTAAAACCTGAGCCCTGTGCTGTCCATGGTGCTGTAATACCTGAGCCCTGTGCTGTCCATGGAGCTGTAATATCTGAGCCCTGTGCTCTCCCTGTTGCTGTAATACCTGAGCCCTGTGCTGTCTCTGGTGCTGTACATCTGAGCCCTGTGCTGTCTCTGGTGCTGTAACATCTGAGCCCTGTGCTGTCTCTGGTGCTGTAATACCTGAGCCCTGTGCTGTCTCTGGTGCTGTAACATCTGAGCTCTGTGCTGTCCATGGTGCTGTAAAACCTGAGCCTGTGCTGTCCATGGTGCTGTAATACCTGAGCCCTGTGTTGTCCATGGTGCTGTAATATCTGAGCCCTGTGCTGTCCCTGTTGCTGTAATACCTGAGCCCTGTGCTGTCTCTGGTGCTGTAATACCTGAGCCCTGTGCTGTCCCTGGTGCTGTAATACCTGAGCCCTGTGCTGTCCCTGGTGCTGTAATACCTGAGCCCTGTGCTGTCCATGGTGCTGTAATACGTGAGCCCTGTGCTGTTTCTGGTGCTGTAATACCTGAGCCCTGTGCTGTCCATGGTGCTGTAATACCCGAGCCCTGTGCTGCCCCTGGAGCTGTAATACCTGAGCCCTGTGCTGTCTCTGGTGCTGTAATACCTGAGCCCTGTGCTGTGTCAGGTGCTGTAATACCTGAGCCCTGTGCTGTCCCTGGAGCTGTAATATCTGAGACCTGTGCTGTCCATGGTGCTGTAATACCTGAGCCCTGTGCTGTCCATGGTGCTGTAATACCTGAGCCCTGTGCTGTCCCTGGAGCTGTAATATCTGAGCCCTGTGCTGTCCATGGTGCTGTAATACCTGAGCCCTGTGCTGTCCATGGTGCTGTAATACCTGAGCCCTGTGCTGTCCCTGGAGCTGTAATATCTGAGCCCTGTGCTGTCCTTGGTGCTGTAATAACTGAGCCCTGTGCTGTCTCTGGTGCTGTAATATCTGAGCCCTGTGCTGTCTCTGGTGCTGTAATACCTGAGCCCTGTGCTGTCTCTGGTGCTGTAATATCTGAGCCCTGTGCTGTCCTTGGTGCTGTAATAACTGAGCCCTGTGCTGTCCATGTTGCTGTAATATCTGAGCCCTGTGCTGTCCATGGTGCTGTAATACCTGAGCCCTGTGCTGTCTCTGGTGCTGTAATATCTGAGCACTGTGCTGTCTCTGGTGCTGTAATATCTGAGCCCTGTGCTGTCCCTATTGCTGTAATACCTGAGCCCTGTGCTGTCCATGGTGCTGTAATACCTGAGCCCTGTGCTGTCCATGATGCTGTAATACCTGAGCCCTGTGCTCTCCATGGTGCTGTAATACCTGAGCCCTGTGGTCTCCCTGTTGCTGTAATACCTGAGCCCTGTGCTGTCCATGGTGCTGTAATACCGGAGCCCTGTGCTCTTCCTGTTGCTGTAATACCTGAGCCCTATGCTGTCCATGGTGCTGTAATACCTGAGCCCTGTGCTCTCCATGGAGCTGTAATACCGGAGCCCTGTGCTGTCCATGGTGCTGTAATACCTGAGCCCTGTGCTCTCTCTTGGTGCTGTAATATCTGAGCCCTGTGCTGTCCATGAGGCTGTAATATTTGAGCCCCATGCCGTCCATGGTGCTGTAATATCTGAGCCCTGTGCTGTCTCTGGTGCTGTAATACCTGAGCTCTGTGCTGTCCTTGGTGCTGTAATAACTGAGCCCTGTGCTGTCCATGTTGCTGTAATATCTGAGCCCTGTGCTGTCCATGGTGCTGTAATATCTGAGCACTGTGCTGTCTCTGGTGCTGTAATATCTGAGCCCTGTGCTGTCCTATTGCTGTAATATCTGAGCCCTGTGCTGTCCCTGTTGCTGTAATACCTGAGCCCTGTGCTGTCCATGGTGCTGTAATACCTGAGTCCCGTGCTAGAATCATAGAATGGTAGAGTTGGAAGGGACCTCCTGGGCCATCTGGTCCAACCCCCTGCTCAAAGCAGGATTCTCTAAATCATCCCAGACAGATGTCTGTCCAGCCTCTGTTTGAAGACTTCCATTGAAGGAGAACTTACCACCTCTCGTGGCAGCCTGTTCCACTCCTTGATCACCCTAACTGTCAAGAAGTTTTTTCTAATATCTAATCTGTGTCTCCTCCATTCAGTTTCATCCCATTGCTTCTAGTCTTTCCTTGTGCAAATGAGAATAAAGATGATCCTTCTACAATGTGACAGCCCTTGAGATATTTGTAGACAGCTATTAAGTCTCCTCTCAGTCTTCTTTTTTACAAGCTAAACATTCCCAAATCCTGCAACCGTTCCTCATAGGACATGGTTTGCAGACCGGTCACCATTCTGGTGGCTCTCCTTTGAACTTGCTCCAGTTTGTTGATGTCTTTTTTAAAATGTGGTGCCCAAAACTGGACACAGTATTCCAGATGAGGTCTGACCAAAGAGGAGTAGAGGGCAATAATGACCTCACGTGATATAGACTGTATGCTTCTGTTGATACATCCTAGAATTGTATTTGCCTTTTTTGCTGCTGCATCACACTGTTGACTCATGTTCAGTCTGTGATCAATTAGTATACCCAAGTCTTTTTCACATGTGCTATTACTTAGCCCTATTCCTCCCATTCTGTATACGCTTTTTTCATTTTTATTGCCCAGATGTAGTACTTTGCATTTTTCCCTGTTAAAACTATTCTGTTAGTTGCGGCCCACTGCTCCAGTTTATTTATATCTTTTTGAATCCTCTCTCTCTCTTCTCTAGTATGTCCCTGTTGCTGTAATACCTGAGCCCTGTGCTGTCCATGATGCTGTAATACCTGAGCCCTGTGCTGTCCATGGTGCTGTAATACCTGAGCCCTGTGCTCTCCCTGTTGCTGTAATACCTGAGCCCTGTGCTGTCCCTGTTGCTGTAATACCTGAGCCCCGTGCTGTCCATGGTGCTGTAATACCTGAGCCCTGTGCTCTCCATGGTGCTGTAATACCTGAGCCCTGTGCTCTCTCTGGTGCTGTAATACCTGAGCCCTGTGCTCTCCCTGTTGCTGTAATACCTGAGCCCCGTGCTGTCCCTGTTGCTGTAATATCTGAGCCCTGTGCTCTCTCTGGTGCTGTAATACCTGAGCCCTGTGCTCTCCCTGTTGCTGTAATATCTGAGCCCTGTGCTCTCTCTGGTGCTGTAATACCTGAGCCCTGTGCTCTCCATGGTGCTGTAATACCTGAGCCCTGTGCTGTCCCTGTTGCTGTAATATCTGAGCCCTGTGCTGTCTCTGGTGCTGTAATATCTGAGCCCTGTGCTCTCTCTGGTGCTGTAATACCTGAGCCCTGTGCTCTCCCTGTTGCTGTAATATCTGAGCCCTGTGCTCTCTCTGGTGCTGTAATACCTGAGCCCTGTGCTCTCCATGGTGCTGTAATACCTGAGCCCTGTGCTGTCCCTGTTGCTGTAATATCTGAGCCCTGTGCTGTCTCTGGTGCTGTAATATCTGAGCCCTGTGCTCTCCATGGTGCTGTAATACCTGAGCCCTGTGCTCTCCCTGTTTCTGTAATATCTGAGCCTTGTGCTGTTGCTGTAATACCTGAGCCCTCTCTCTGGTGCTGTAATATCTGAGCCCTGTGCTCTCTCTGGTGCTGTAATATCTGAGCCCTGTGCTCTCCATGCTGCTGTAATACCTGAGCCCTGTGTTGTCCATGGTGCTGTAATATCTGAGCCCTGTGCTCTCCCTGTTGCTGTAATACCTGAGCCCTGTGCTCTCTCTGGTGCTGTAATATCTGAGCCCTGTGCTGTCTCTGGTGCTGTAATACCTGAGCCCTGTGCTGTCCCTGTTGCTGTAATATCTGAGCCCTGTGCTCTCTCTTGTGCTGTAATATCTGAGCCCTGTGCTGTCCCTGTTGCTGTAATATCTGAGCCCTGTGCTCTCCATGGTGCTGTAATACCTGAGCCATGTGCTGTCCCTGGTGCTGTAATACCTGAGCCCTGTGCTGTCCATGTTGCTGTAATATCTGAGCCCTGTGCTGTCCCTGTTGCTGTAATATCTGAGCCCTGTGCTGTCCATGGTGCTGTAATACCTGAGCTCTGTGCTCTCTCTGGTGCTCTAATACCTGAGCCCTGTGCTCTCTCTGGTGCTGTAATACCTGAGCCCTGTGCTCTCTCTGGTGCTGTAATATCTGAGCCCTGTGCTCTCTCTGGTGCTGTAATACCTGACCCCTGGGCTCTCTCTGGTGCTGCAATATCTGAGCCCTGTGCTGTCCATGGTGCTGTAATACCTGAGCTCTGTGCTCTCTCTGGTGCTGTAATACCTGAGCCCTTTGCTGTCCATGGTGCTGTAATACCTGAGCCCTGTGCTGTCCCTGTTGCTGTAATACCTGAGCCCTGTGCTTTCCATGGTGCTGTAATACCTGAGCCCTGTGCTGTCCATGGTGCTGTAATACCTGAGCCCTGTGCTGTCCATGGTGCTGTAATACCTGATTCCTGTGCTGTCCATGGTGCTGTAATAACTGATCCCTGTGCTGTCCCTGTTGCTGTAATATCTGAGCCCTGTGCTCTCTCTGGTGCTGTAATACCTGAGCCCTGCGCTGTCCATGGTGCTGTAATACCTGAGCCCTGTGCTGTCTCTGGTGCTGTAATACCTGAGCCCTGTGCTGTCTCTGGTGCTGTAATACCTGAGCCCTGTGCCGTCCATGGTATTGTAATACCTGAGCCCTGTGCTGTCTCTGGTGCTGTAATACCTGAGTCCTGTGCTGTCTCTGGTGCTGTAATATCTGAGCCTTGTGCTGTCTCTGGTGCTGTAATACCTGAGCCCTGTGCTGTCTCTGGTGCTGTAATACCTGAGCCCTGTGCTCTCCTGTTGCTGTAATACCTGAGCCCTGTGCTGTCTCTGGTGCTGTAATACCTGAGCCCTGTGCTGTCTCTGGTGCTGTAATATCTGAGCCCTGTGCTATCTCTGGTGCTGTAATACCTGAGCCCTGTGCTCTCCCTGTTGCTGTAATATCTGAGCCCTGTGCTGTCCCTGTTGCTGTAATACCTGAGCCCTGTGCTCTCTCTGGTGCTGTAATATCTGAGCCATGTGCTCTCTCTGGTGCTGTAATATCTAAGCCCTGTGCTCTCTCTGGTGCTGTAATGTCTGAGCCCTGTGCTCTCTCTGGTGCTGTAATATCTGAGCCCTGTGCTCTCCTGTTGCTGTAATATCTGAGCCCTGTGCTCTCTCTGGTGCTGTAATTACCTGAGCCCTGTGCTGTCCATGTTGCTGTAATACCTGAGCCCTGTGCTCTCCCTGTTACTGTAATATCTGAGCCCTGTGCTCTCTCTGGTGCTGTAATATCTAAGTCCTTTGCTGTCCCTGTTGCTGTAATATCTGAGCCCTTTGCTCTCTCTGGTGCTGTAATACATGAGCCCTGTGCTCTCCATGGTGCTGTAATACCTGAGCCCTGTGCTGTCCCTGTTGCTGTAATATCTGAGCCCTGTGCTCTCTCTGGTGCTGTAATATCTGAGCCCTGTGCTCTCCATGGTGCTGTAATACCTGAGCCCTGTGCTGTCCCTGTTGCTGTAATATCTGAGCCCTGTGCCGTCCCTGTTGCTGTAATACCTGAGCTCTGTGCTCTCTCTGGTGCTGTAATATCTGAGCCCTTTGCTGTCTCTGTTGCTGTAATACCTTAGCCCTGTGCTCTCTCTGGTGCTGTAATATCTGTGCCCTGTGCTGTCTCTGGTGCTGTAATCCCTGAGCCCTGTGCTGTCCATGGTGCTGTAATACCTGAGCCCTGTGCTCTCCATGGTGCTGAAATACCTGAGCCCTGTGCTGTCTCTGGAGCTGTAATATCTGAGCCCTGTGCTGTCTCTGGTGCTGTAATACCTGAGCCCTGTGCTGTCCCTGGTGCTGTAATACCTGAGCCCTGTGCTGTCTCTGGTGCTTTTGTCATGAAAATATATATGTATTCCATATATTCAATGTATATGTATATGCATTTACAGTCAGATAGACCTCACTTGCTAATAATCCTGTGCTCACACATATCTATGCAAAAGCTGATGCTAGCTATAATCAGTTGCTTAAGAGATGACCCCTGGCCTACATAAGTCAGGCTGCTGCAATAGATAGCTCATAGGGACTTTTTACCAAGGACACAAAAAAGGGAACAAAGACAGAAGGTCTGGGTAGATATCTATTATTTTTCTGATAACTGGTCACGTAGGAAAACTGGGGCAAAGAACAATAAATCTGCTACTTCAACCCTTTTATCATAATTATCATACTTATACTAAAACAGCCAATAATCTAGCAACTTTTAATTGTATGTTAATTGACTAACCAGACCCTTTTTGTAAAAGTATAAAACCTTGAATGAATAATAAACTGTTGGTCTTGACGAGCTGTTATACTGACACTTCCGTGTGGACAGTCCTCATTTCTTTTTTAGCGCTCAAAAAGACATTTAGTCTAAGATAGGGAACAGCAGCAGCAAACACTGCAGGATAGATTTATTCTAAATTAAATTTCCATAACAGATGGCGCCCAACGTGGGGCAGTGGACGAAACGCACGGGGACCTGCTAACTGGAGAGACAGAGGTTTTGGCCATGGCCTTGGCTCACGGGACAGAGACTGTGCAGCTCCATAAGTAAGGTAAGAAAATCTTGTCATCTTACCTGAAAGTCCCTTGTGTCCAGTCCAGGTCTTATACCTCTTGCCGGTCAGGTGTGGTCACCACCACATTCCCAGGTAGTGTAAAAAGTCCACACCCTTATCCAAAACCCTGGGATATAAGGTATTTGCTCCTGCTGTGTATGTGTTTCATGTATTGTGTGAACCGGGAGAAAGTTGGAACGGTGACTGTTTTGCTTGCTGATTTCTGGGAGCTGTATAGCAGAAAACTAAATTGCTGGATAAGTTTCCGCAGTAATCCTTCAAACATCGGAGGGAGGTCATCCCAGTCAATCCAGGTGTGAAGGGCGAGAGCTTTGATTGGATAAGTCTGCGCAGTAATCCTTTACACATCGGAGGGAGGTCATCCCAGTCAATCCAGGTGTGAAGGGCGAGGGCTTTGAATTTGTTAAGTTTCTGCAGTAATCCATCACACATCTGAGGGAGGTCATCCCAGTCAATCCAGGTGTGAAGGGCAGGAGCTTTGATTGGATAAGTTCTCACAGTAATCGTCCACGTATCGGAGGGAGGTTATCCCAGTCAAACCAGATGCGGATGGTGAGAATTTTGATTAAGGCTATTACAGATTACTGTGACCGGCGTACCGGCCAGGGCGACCGATTTTCAGAGTAATAGACCTGGAGCACCAGTGTGCTCAGTGCAATTGGTGAGTTATCAGTTACCAGAGCAGCTTGTATGTGTCACAGGTTAAAAAAAAAAAAAAGAGGGATTCGTATTCTCCCTGGTGTCTGTTTCATTTGTATGTGTTCCTGTCTGTATCAGGTACTGTCGTTTTAAATTTACAGTCAGAAAGCTCTCTGACACTAACTTCCTCACTGCAGGCAGCGGGCTAAAAACCCCCTCTGCTACTCATGGTGTCACATCTGTTTTTGCGCTGTTTTTTGTTTTAATTGGTTTGCTAGTCACAGGTGTGGCGCAGAAGTTTTAAGGAGTTGAAGCTGAGCTGTATCCATTTTCTCCTGCTCGGTTACTTTTTTTTTTTTTAATATGTGATTTCAGTGTCTGTAGACACAGCAAGCAGAGGTTTAAAGGAGGAGGGAAGTGCCAGCAGCAGCGAGAGGACATTCCTGAGGGTGGGAGGATAAAGCCTACGCTACCAGACAAAAGTCTTAAAAAGTATTTTTCTTTTTGTTTTTATCATTTTACAATCATTTTTTCCACCTCTTTTCTGTTTTTAATTAGCTGTTTTAGTAGCAAGGGTTTTTTCTTCTTGTCAACCTTGTTGTTTTTTTAGAGTTTTACTATATATGTTTTTCCCTCCCCTTTTTGATCAGCTTTTTGCTTTGGAGTTTTTACTGGCACGCTTTTTCATAGTTTTTACTATGTGTGGGTTTTCTTTACTTTTTCCTTTTTAATCTAACTCAAGAACATGGTTTTGTGTGCAGCTGAAAGGAGGACTCGTAAACCAGGAGGAGTCTAGATTCATTTGCATTATTCGTTCATTTGGATAAGTAAGAGTCTCGCGAGCTCCAAGAACACTGGGTTTTGGTTGTTGCAGCTGAAAGGAGGACATCGGTAAACCAGGGGAGGAGTCCTGAGGAGATCATTTGCATATTCCCAGTTCATTCTGGGATAAGTGAAGAGTCTCCGCGAGCTCCAAGAACACTGGGTTTTGGTTGTTGCAGCTGAAAGGAGGACATCGGTAAACCAGGGGAGGAGTCCTGAGGAGATCATTTGCATATTCCCAGTTCATTCTGGGATAAGTGAAGAGTCTCCGCGAGCTCCAAGAACACTGGGTTTTGGTTGTTGCAGCTGAAACTGGCTACGTCGATGGTGCCGTCAGCAAGGATTTGGATTTCTGGATCACGGAGTGAATTACCTATACGATGGACTACTTGCTAGAGATGGGGTGCACCTTACGAAGACTGGAAAACATGTATTTGGAAGTCGCCTTGCTACACTCATCAGGAGAGCTTTAAACTAGAACAATGTGGGAAGGGAAGCAAAACGCCAGAAAAAGCCATACACCTGACAAATGCTATTGAGAACTCGGCTATTAGAATTGGAAAGGAAGAACGAAGACAAAACAATCTAAATAATAAAAATATTGGAGGAAGAGAAACCAATCACAAACTAAAATGTTTTTATACAAATGCACAAAGCATGGGCAACAAACAAGGAGAATTGGAACTACTAACGCAGGAGAAGAAGTATGATGTCATTGGAATCACTGAAACTTGGTGGGACGATACAATGATTGGAATACAGGCTAGAAGGATACAACTTATTTGCAAGAAACAGACTTGATAAACGAGGAGGAGGTGTCGCATTGTATGTTAGAAAAGCGTATATTTGCACAGAGATTGATGCTTCAGAGACTGGTAGTTCTGTGGAAACTGTTTGGGTAAGAATACAAGGACAGAACAATGGAAAGGACACCATTGTAGGCATTTACTACAGGCCCCTTGCAAGCTGAAGATATGGATGAACTCTTTATGCATCAAATGGCCAAGTTCTCCAAAAAATATGACATAGTGGTCATGGGAGATTTCAACTATCCAGACATTTGTTGGGAATCGCTCTCAGGCAAAACTAACAGGTCAAGGAAATTCTTATCCTCTCTTGCTGACAACTTTATCTTTCAAAAAGGTAGGGGAGAAAACAAGGGGAACTGCTACCTTGGATCTAATCCTTATAAATAGGGAGGAAATGGTTGAGGAGGTAAGAGTGGCTGGGACCCTAGGAGGTAGTGACCATGCTATTTTAGAATTTTGGATAACAAGAGGAGGAAGACCTGTGAAGACTCAGACGTCAAGGTTAGATTTCAGAAAGGCAGATTTTAAGGGACTCAGAAAGAGAATTGGAGGGATCCAATGGCAGGATATCCTTAAGGACAAAAATGTCCAGGAAGGATGGGACATCTTGAAAAATGAAATTCTCAAAGCACAATCGTTAACAATTCCAAAAAGAGGGAAGAATGGGAAGCATTTAAGGAAACCAGGATGGATGAACACAGAACTTAAACACATGCTAAAAAGGAAGAAAGAAATGTTTATCAAATGGAAAGAGGGAGGCATATCTAAAGAAGAATATAATGCCATCTGCAGAACCTGCAGGGCACAAATCAGATTATCTAAAGCGGACAATGAATTAAGGCTTGCAAGAGATGTCAAAAGCAACAAAAAAGGATTTTGGGGATACGTCAAAAGTAAAAGAAAAGTCAAAGATGCTATAGGATTTTTACAGGATGAAAATGAGGAAATGGTAAGACAGGATGTTGAGAAGGCTGAACTTTTAAATTCCTATTTTGCATCTGTTTTCTCTCAGAAAGGAAATGTAACATCAACTGATCTTTACTGTCCTAGTAAAGGAATAGAAGAATCCAGGATATCTATAAACAGAAAGACAGTGAGGAAACACTTAGCTAAACTAAATGAATTCAAGTCTCCAGGTCCAGATGAATTACACCCCAGAATACTGAAGGAGATAGCAGAAGAAATTCTTGAACCACTGTCCATAATCTTTGAAAATTCTTGGAGAACAGGTGAAGTCCCAGAAGACTGGAGAAGAGCAAATGTTGTTCCTATCTTCAAAAAGGGGAAGAAGGTGGACCCAGGGAACTACAGGCCGGTGAGTCTGACTTCTATACCAGGAAAGATCTTTGAACAAATTATTAAAGAACATGTATGTAAGTACCTGCATAAGAATGAAGTGATTAAACAGAGTCAGCATGGGTTTGTAACTAATAAGTCATGTCAGACTAACTTAATTTCCTTCTATGACAGAATCACTGACTGGGTGGATCAGGGAAATGCTGTAGATATAGTATATCTTGACTTCAGCAAGGCATTTGACAAAGTATCTCACACAATCCTTATTGAAAAAATGACTAAGTATGGAATGGACAAGGCAACTGTTAGGTGGATTCATAACTGGCTTAATGATCGGACTCAAAGAGTGGTCGTAAATGGCTGCACATCCAGTTGGAAGAATGTCTCAAGTGGGGTACCACAAGGCTCTGTTTTGGGCCCTGTATTGTTCAACATCTTTATCAATGATTTAGATGAAGGAATTGAGGGTAAACTGATCAAATTTGCTGATGACACAAAGCTAGGAGGGGTAGCTAATACTAGAGAAGAGAGAGAGAGGATTCAAAAAGATATAAATAAACTGGAGCAGTGGGCAGCAACTAACAGAATGGTTTTTAACAGGGAAAAATGCAAAGTACTACATCTGGGCAATAAAAATGAAAAAAAGCATATACAAAATGGGAGGAATAGGGCTAAGTAACAGCACATGTGAAAAAGACTTGGGTATACTAATTGATCACAGACTGAACATGAGTCAACAGTGTGATGCAGCAGCAAAAAAGGCAAATACAATTCTAGGATGTATCAACAGAAGCATACAGTCTAGATCACGTGAGGTCATTATTGCCCTCTACCCCTCTTTGGTCAGACCTCATCTGGAATACTGTGTCCAGTTTTGGACACCACATTTTAAAAAAGACTTCAACAAACTGGAGCAAGTTCAAAGAAGAGCCACCAGAATGGTGACCGGTCTGCAAACCATGTCCTATGAGGAACGGTTGCAGGATTTGGGAATGTTTAGCTTGCAAAAAAGAAGACTGAGAGGAGACTTAATAACTGTCTACAAATATCTCAAGGGCAGTCACATTGTAGAAGGATTATCTTTATTCTCATTTGCACAAGGAAAGACTAGAAGCAATGGGATGAAACTGAATGGGAGGAGACACAGATTAGATATTAGAAAAAACTTTTTGACAGTTAGGGTGATCAAGGAGTGGAACAGGCTGCCACGAGAGGTGGTAAATTCTCCTTCAGGGTGAGTTTCCACTGTCAGGAAACGCTGCGTGTTTGGCGCTGTGCGCTGGCGCAGCGCCAAACACGCAGCGTCCAGATGTTACAGCATAGTGGAGGGGATTTCAAGAAATCCCGTCTCCACTATGCGTAACAATACGCAGGTGGCAGACCTGCGTAAACGGACATGCGGCGCGTCTTTTCAGACCGCAGCATGTCCTCGCGTATTGCGGCGACGGTGCGTCGCCGCAACAGAATTAACACAGGGCTATGTAGCCCTGCGCTCTTTCCGGAGGTGTTCCGGAGGTGTCCTGAACACCTCCGGAAAGATCGCGCGTCATAAAGGGGGCGGGGCTTAGACGGAGCGGAATTTCCGCTCCGTCCAAAGCGCTATGGTTCCGGACCGTGGAACCATAGCCTTAATGGAAGTCTTCAAACAGAGGCTGGACAGACATCTGTCTGGAATGATTTTAGAGAATCCTGCTTTGAGCAGGGGTTGGACCAGATGGCCCAGGAGGTCCCTTCCAACTCTACCATTCTATGATTCTATGATTCTTGTTTTTAAAGTTTTTCTTTTAAGTACATTTTTAAATAATTTTGGAGAGGTTTTTCTAATCAACTTATTTTAGAGTTTTCTTTCCTTTTTTTTTTCCTCCAACCATTTTTTGAATTTTTAATCATCTTTGTCGAATAGGTTTTTGGAATAGACACAGAATCGAAGGGCTAGGCATGTGAATAGAAGGTCAGAGTACGTGAGAATCCAATGGACGGGCACAATGAATTAAATGTTTTTTTTTTGAAAGGCACAGGAAAGTTTGTTTTTTTAGATTGCCGTCTGCTATAAAAGAGCAGTGGTGGTCTTGCATCGTGTAGAAGGTACAGAAAGTTTTTTGAACGGACCAGGAAGTGATTTTTATGTGAATAAGATTGAAAAGGTGTTAAAGAAGCATTGAAATCGTCTGTGGGAAAATGATCACAGATATGTCACAAGAGCATGATTTAGAGCCTCACACATCACATGTCCATCATGTGGAGACACGGGACAGGTGTAGGCTGCTCTCATTGAATAAGGAGCCTTGTACAGGGAAAAACGCTCCCCTCCTTTCTTCACAGGGAGAAGGCATTTTTGCTTCAATGGTCCCCTCTCAAGCATCGCAGGGGGGACACCCTCTTCTCTCTCTTCTCTCAGTCCCTTTTTTCTTCAGACTTCTCTCCTCTTTCCTTGCTGCCATCCCTCTCTATCCTTCCTTCCCTATCATTCCTTCTTTCCCCTCCCTCACATCTCTGACACATCCATTTTCTTCTTCTTCTTCTTCTTCTTCTTCTTCTTCTTCTTCTTCTTCTTCTTTCTCTTCCTCTCCATCTCTCAAACCTTCTTCTTTTTCTTCTTCTACTTCTCCCACTCCATCTCTCTCTCCCCTCTTTCACTCTCTCCTCCTTCATTTTCTACTTCTCCCCCTCCATCTCTCTCTCTCCCCCCTCTTTCACTGTCTCCTCCTTCATTTTCTACTTCTCCCCTCTATCTCTCTCTCCCCCCTCTTTCACTCTCTCCTCCTTCATTTTCTTCTCTCCCCCTCCAACTCTCTTCTCTCCCCCCTCCTCTACACCTCACTCCTCCCTCACACCTCCCCTCTCTTCCCCTTTTTTCCTCTTTCGTTACCAACTGGGTCAACGCCCAATCAAAGCAATGTGGTGTCTCTGTACTCAGTGCCTACAGCACGAGGCACCCTGTCTATCCCAAGCACAGTACAAACATTGCCAGTCATTATATCAGGAGAAGAAAGTGCAAATTCTCCCTACACAAAATGCTGCAGGTAGCCCCCAGACACAACAGCTAGCAGAGCCCACAGCCAGTGCTTCAAAGGGGGGAAGTGTAGCTACAGACACAAATGAGGAACCTCAGTGCCGAGCAGAGCTGCCAACATGGAACTATAACACTGATCCACCGCAGCCTGACACAGTGTATGCACCAAGCACACCATGTCACTTCTCATCTGATGAAGATGAAGACACAACGTCATACATGCTGCCCAATACTAGGGAAGAAAACCCACAAGCACCAATAGGGCAGGGACAGGTAGAGGCACCATCCTATGAGCCCTTCATCCCAAGCCAGGTGATCAGTATGCTGCCAGACCCAGGGATATACCCCATGCCATTTTGCCAAAAAATGCAGCAGATCCAGCGAACGTATGCAGCAGCCTGGATTGATCTCTGGGCCGTAATGGAAATAAAAGCAGGCGATGCATTCTGGCCAATTATGATAGAACACTTCAAGCTTCCAGCAGAATTAGATTCGTATGCCTGGGAGACAGGACCAAAGTTAATTGGGCAGCTCAGAGAATGGGCCAAAAGCAGACTGACAGGACAAGCTCTCAGCCTACATGTCACAAGCCAGGACCAGACAGAGTCTGTAGAGGAGTTCCATGACAGAGTGATGCAAGTGTTTCAAGATTTGGGCATCATTACCCATGATCAGACACACAGACAGATGTTGGCACAGGCTTTTGTGCATGGACTGAGAGAACCAATCAGGAAACCACTGGTAGTAGCCAGGCCTGAGTACACATCAATAGCAATGGATACCCTGCTCGCAGTAGCAAAAAGGATTGAGTCCCGCTGGGACAGAGGGGATGTCCAGTGTTACAACCGTTGCGAGTTTGGTCATTTCTGGAACCGGTGCAGAACACCGACTTCGCCCAGAAGAAGAAGAAACACAGAAAGCAGTGAAGAACCCCGTCCATAGGACAGGAGCACGCCAAGTCCACAGGGAACCCCACCAGTGGGACCAATATCCAGAGAGTGGATGGCGTAGTCAGATCTTTTCTTGTGGAACTCCGCAACCTCACCTATCTATCAGAATCTTCTGCGTCCTGCATGGGAATTGATGGTCAAGTCAGATATTTCCAGATTATGAAGCCCCTGAGCGTGTGGACTCAGCCAGAGCACTCCATCATGTCCCAGTTTGTTGTGTCAAAGACCTGCACCCTCAACATATTGGGAGTGGACCTACTGCAGAAGCTGAAAGTGACCAGAGTGTTCCAGGAAGATGGGACCATGACACTTTCTTCACCCCTGACCCAAGAAGAAACAGGAACCTCAAACAACCACACTGCAGACCTATCACAGGAGGTGCTGGACATAGTACCAGAAAGCCACTCCATCACCTAGAGTCAAGATGTCTCTGACCAACTGAAGGTCTAAGTGAACTCGCCTAAGAAGACAGCCTGAGAACTTTGACATTGGCCAGGATATTCAACTCAAGAAGGACCCTACTCGCTTCATGGAATGGCAGCACCACATCCGGCTCCAACGCCAGAGGTTCATCGTTTGCAAGCACCAGGAGGTGCCCCCTGCAATCAACCAGTTCACCCAGGCCCTAGACCGGCAAAAGGCCACTCAGCTCTTCAAACTTGTGCACAAATACTGACCTGAGACCGAGCTGGAGAAAAAGGAACAACTGATGGCCCGTGCTTAGAAAAAGCAGCCGGTGAAGGAGACGTCCCAACAAGAAGACCCCCTGTGATCAGAGCAGGTGCTAACACAGTGACTGCCTTGGTGGAGAACAAGAAAGCCAGCTGGTCGTCATCTCTCATGATGTGGATCCTAGTAGAAAGCTTGTTTTCCCGCCACCTCTGTGCCGGGAGATGGGAGTCCCCTGCCTCATAGTGAAGGACAAGGCCAAACTGGGCTGCCTCGCCCATCGAATGAATCCCAGCTTTCCACAGTGAAGAAAAAGACTGTAAACCCCACTGAGTTCAGAATGGTGCAAGGCCTGGAGGCCGTGAAAGAGGCTACAGTATTTGAAACCCCAACAGTGCTGAACCCGCACACTCTGCTCTCAAAAGTCCCAGTCACCGCAACGGTATTGACGGTGATCAACCTGGCCAGTGCCTTCTTCAGTGTTCCCCTCCACCTGGATGACCTGCTCGCCTTCATGCACCAGTGCAGTGCATATGGACAGTGTTGCCCCAAGGTACTCAGAACAGCCCTTCAAGTTTCACCAAGACAATGTCCTCCATCCTCGTCAACTGGATTGCAGAATATGCAGGAGTCACTCTTCTACAACACGTGGATGACCTTCTCCTTTGTGGGGTTGACATCGATACCTGCACAGTCCATTCCTTGTCTCTCCTACTCTACCTGGAGGAACAGCAACGCAAGGTCTGGAAGAACAAAGTCCAGTGGTGTCAGAAGCAAGTTACATCCCTGGGACACTGTATTGCTCACCAGACAAAACACCTGTCAAATGACTGGAAGACGACTGTGGAGAAGATGGCTCCCCCAACAACTCCGAAGATGCTGCAGGCCTTCCCTGGTCTAGTGTTGTATTGCAGAACCTGGATCCCTGATGCCTCAGTCCTAATGCAGCCTCTGTGCGCTTGCATCAACGCAACCCCGCTCCTTCTATCGGACGCAGCCTTCAACCCATTCAGGAAATTGGAAGAACTCCACAGTTTCAGCGCCAATACCAGGCCTACCTGACTACGAGAAGCCTTTCCGTCTACCTGATGGCAGAAAGAAGGTCATGCTACTGGAGTCGTGACACGGATTCACGGGGGAAAACAGAGACTTTTAGGCTGCCTCTCAGCCCGCTTGGATCCAGTTGCAAGAGGAGCACCCTCCTGCCTGATGGCAGTATCTGCAGCACACACCTTCCTGGACAAGACTGCTGACATCACTCTTGGACGGCCACTGGAAACTCTCACTCCGCACGACATCTTGGCAACCAACAATAATCTCTCCACCGCCAGGCATCTTTGTGGCGCCTCTATCGCCTTTGTCTCACAATGTCACCGTCTCCAAACCTACAGTCCTCATCCCGGCCACTCTACTCCCACTCCCAAGGGGGGATACAATATGGACTTTTCAGAACAAAAATTTACAGAATTTATCCTCTACTTGGGTGGCTCCAGATTTGCAGATGATGAAGAAGTTTCCACACAGGAAGTGCAGTGACCAGCCATCAAGAAATCCTGTGGTCCAGAAGTCTGTCACCTAGCCTGTCAGCCCAGGAATCAGAACTGATAGCGCTGACGAAGGCCTGCCAGATGGCAGAAGGCAAGACTGCAAACATCTACACCGACTACAGGTGCTCGCATGGCATAGCACACAACTTTGGGCCCATCTGGGCTGCAAGGGACTTCATCACAGCAAGCGGGACAACCGTGAAGCATCATGGAGCCTTCAGGGACCTGCTGGGTGTACTCCAATTTCCAAAATGGTGGTAATTTAAAAATCAAAGTGCATGGAAAACTGAGAACAGAAGAGGCATGAGGCAATAACATGGCGGACATGGCAGCCGAAGAAGCGGCCAAAGGAAGACAACATGGAAAAGTGGGAGAGGTCGTAGAGCCGAACGGCTACTACATGACGACTGAAGACAAGAAACCTGACAAAAAGACATCCTGGGATCTGCTCAAGAAGTTGCAAGACCAAGCTCCAAAAGGAGAAGAAGAGCTGAATGCGAAAATAGCAACACGTGAAGAAGGAAGGCTATCAACAATGGACTCCAAACCCTGCCTACCACAAAGTATGCACCCTATGGTGGTCCAATGGGCACATGGACCCACACACACAGATCAAAGACACAGATGAATGATCCGATTGGTGCTTACTGGTTCGCTTCAGGGATCTCCACCCTAACAGCCAAATTCACCAGAAGCTGTCTGACCTGTGGCAAATGCAAGCCTGGACATGTAAAAGAAAGTCCCCCTCACCTTATCTGGCAAGACCACTCTACCAGCTTCAGAGTATCCAGATATACCACATCCAGATATCGCCAAGAGAAGGATTCAAATACTCCATTGTGATCAAAGAAGTATTTTCAAGATGGACAGAAGCGTTCCTAGTCAGTAAAGACTACTGCATAGAAGCTACTTTCGGAAAATAGTGTGCAGATACGGGGTTCCAGAAATGATAGAAAGTGATCAGGGACCCGCATTCACAGCAAATCTGACACAAGAGATCTGGTTAGCAGTAGGGTCAGATTTAGGCCTACACACTCCTTACCACCCCCAGAGCAGCGGGAAGGTAGAAAGACTGAACGGAACACTTAAGAATAAGATGCTAAAAATTGCCCAAGAGACACGCAAACCATGGCATGAGACACTCCCAATTGCACTGTTTAGTGTAAGGCACACTCCCAGAGACCCAGAAAAGCTGTCACCATGCGAAATTTTGTTTGGGTCTAGTCCCAAGTTAGGTGCATTCTTCCCTCAGCAGCAGAATATGCAAAATGAAATGATATCTTGTTTGCTTATGTAATTGAATTGGTCAAAAACTAATGTCCATTCTCGAGTTTTTCTCTTCACTGCCAGATCCAGACTCAGTGTCCGGTACGCACTCCTTGAAAGCCAGAGACTGGGTGTTGTGAAAAAGTTGGAAATGAGAACACTCGATCCCAGATTTGATGGTCCTGTCCAAGAGCCCCAGATGACACCAACCTCTGTGAAACTAGAGGGAAAGCCTGCTTGGATCCA
The DNA here is from genome assembly GCA_033576555.1 of Oophaga sylvatica. Lineage (NCBI taxonomy): Eukaryota > Metazoa > Chordata > Amphibia > Anura > Dendrobatidae > Oophaga > Oophaga sylvatica. The sequence continues at coordinate 4,955 of JARQOD010010066.1, read as the reverse complement.
CGTATCGCATTGCAAGGAAGCTCCCGTACCAGAAGAGCCACCTAAGCCATGAAGGATGTCGTGGATGCTCTGACTGACCAGACAGATGACCTACCTGACGAAGAATACACACGTTTTTCTGAACATGCAGTTAAATAAAGAGACTATGATTGCAAACACATGTACCCCTGCTAGGGACAGATCTCCTGACCGCCCATTTGTGAAAAGCCTGCATCGATGAGGGGTGCATGTGTTAGACATGTGCCAGCCCATCGGCAGCACAAAAGAGTTGCAGCGCTTTGGGACAGGAGCAGGTTTTTAGGGCAAGTGGTATCTAAGGGGGACTGTCATGGAAATATATATGTATTCCATATATTCAATGTATATGTATATGCATTTACAGTCAGATAGATCTCACTTGATAAAAATCCTGTGCTCACACATATCTATGCAAAAGCTGATGCTAGCTATAATCAGCTTCTTAAGATATGACCCCTGGCCTACATAAGTCAGGCTGCTGCAATAAATACTCATAGGGACTTTTTACCAAGGACACAAAAAAGGAAACAAAGACAGAAGGTCTGGGTAGATATCTATTATTTTCTGATAACTGGTCACGTAGGAAAACTGGTGCTAAGAACAATAAATCTGCTACTTCAGCCCTTTTATCATAATTATCATACTTATACTAAAACAGCCAATAATCTAGCAGCTTTTAATTGTATGCTAATTGACTAACCAGCCCCTTTTTGTAAAAGTATAAAACCTTGAATGAATAATAAACTGTTGGTCTTGACGAACTGTTATACTGACACTTCCGTGTGGACAGTCCTCATTTCGTTTTGAGCGCTCAAAAAGACATTTAGTCTAAGATTGGAAACAGCAGCAGCAAACACTGCAGGATAGATTTATCCTAAATTAAATTTCCATAACACTGTAATACCTGAGCGCTGTGTTGTCCATGTTGCTGTAATACCTGAGCCCTGCGCTGTTCTTGGTTCTGTAATACCTGAGCCCTGTGCTGTCCCTGTTGCTGTAATACCTGAGCCCTGTGCTGTCCATGGTGCTGTAATACCTGAGCCCTGTGCTGTTCATGGTTCTGTAATACCTGAGCCCTGTGCTGTCCATGGTGCTGTAATACCTGAGCCCTGTGCTGTCCATGGTGCTGTAATACCTGAGCCCTGTGCTGTCCATGGTGCTGTAATACCTGAGCCCTGTGCTGTCCATGGTGCTGTAATATTTGAGCCCTGTGCTGTCTCTGGTGCTGTAATACCTGAGTCCTGTGCTGTCCATGGTGCTGTAATACCTGAGTCATGTGCTGTCCATGGTGTTGTAATACCTGAGCCCTGTGCTGTCCATGTTGCTGTAATACCTGAGCCTGCGCTGTTCTTGGGTTCTGTAATACCTGAGCCATGTGCTGTCCTTGTTGCTGTAATACCTGAGCCCTGTGCTGTCCATGGTGCTGTAATACTGAGCCCTGTGCTGTCCATGGAGCTGTAATACATGAGCCCTGTGCTGTCCCTGTTGCTGTAATACCTGAGCCCTGTGCTGTCCATGGTGCTGTAATACCTGAGACCTGTGCTGTCCCTGTTGCTGTAATATCTGAGCCCTGTGCTCTCTCTGGTGCTGTAATATCTAAGCCCTGTGCTGTCCCTGTTGCTGTAATACCTGAGCCCTGCGCTGTTCTTGGTTCTGTAATACCTGAGCCCTGTGCTGTCCCTGGTGCTGTAATACCTGAGCCCTGTGCTGTCCATGGTGCTGTAATACCTGAGCCCTGTGCTGTTCATGGTTCTGTAATACCTGAGCCCTGTGCTGTCCATGGTGCTGTAATACCTGAGCCCTGTGCTGTCCATGGTGCTGTAATACCTGAGCCCTGTGCTGTCCATGGTGCTGTAATATTGAGCCCTGTGCTGTCTCTGGTGCTGTAATACCTGAGTCCTGTGCTGTCCATGGTGCTGTAATACCTGAGTCATGTGCTGTCCATGGTGTTGTAATACCTGAGCCCTGTGCTGTCCATGTTGCTGTAATACCTGAGCCCTGCGCTGTTCTTGGTTCTGTAATACCTGAGCCCTGTGCTGTCCATGGTGCTGTAATATCTGAGCCCTGTGCTGTCCTTGTTGCTGTAATACCTGAGCCCTGTGCTGTCCATGGTGCTGTAATACCTGAGCCCTGTGCTGTCCATGGAGCTGTAATACATGAGCCCTGTGCTGTCCCTGTTGCTGTAATACCTGAGCCCTGTGCTGTCCATGGTGCTGTAATACCTGAGACCTGTGCTGTCCATGGTGCTGTAATATCTGAGCCCTGTGCTGTCTCTGGTGCTGTAATATCTGAGCCCTGTGTGGTCTCTGGTGCTGTAATACCTGAGTCCTGTGCTGTCACTGGTGCTGTAATACCTGAGCCCTGCGCTGTCCATGGTGCTCTAATATCTGAGCCCTGTGCTGTCCATGGTGCTGTAATATTTGAGCCCTGTGCTGTCCATGGTGCTGTAATATCTGAGCCCCGTGTTGTCCCTGTTGCTGTAATACCTGAGCCCTGCGCTGTTCTTGATTCTGTAATACCTGAGCCCCGTACTGTCCCTGTTGCTGTAATACCTGAGCCCTGTGCTGTCCATGGTGCTGTAATACCTGAGCCCCGTGCTGTCCATGGTGCTGTAATACCTGAGCTCTGTGCTGTCCATGGTGCTGTAATACCTGAGACCTGTGCTGTCCATGGTGCTGTAATATCTGAGCACTGTGCTCTCTCTGGTGCTGTAATACCTGAGCCCTGTGCTGTCCATGGTGCTGTAATACCTGAGCCCTGTGCTGTCCATGGTGCTGTAATACCTGAGCCCTGTGCTGTCTCTATTGCTGTCATTATTGCCCTCTACTCCTCTTTGGTCAGATCTCATCTGGAATACTGTGTCCAGTTTTGGGCACCACATTTTAAAAAAGACATCAACAAACTGGAGCAAGTTCAGAGAAGAGCCACCAGAATGGTGACCGGTCTGCAAACCATGTCCTATGAGGAATGGTTGCAGGATTTTGGAATGTTTAGCTTGCAAAAAAGAAGACTGAGAGGAGACTTAATAGCTATCTACAAATATCTCAAGGGCTGTCACATTGTAGAAGGATCATCTTTATTCTCATTTGCACAAGGAAAGACTAGAAGCAATGGGATGAAACTGAATGGGAGGAGACACAGATTAGATATTAGAAAAAACTTTTTGACAGTTAGGATGATCAATGAGTGGAACAGGCTCCCATGAGAGGTGGTGAGTTCTCCTTCAATGGAAGTCTTCAAACAGAGGCTGGACAGACATCTGTCTGGAATGATTTAGAGAATACTGCTTTGAGCAGGGTTGGACCAGATGACCCAGGAGGTCCCTTCCAACTGTACCATTCTATGATTCTATGATTCTATATCTGAGTCCTGTGCTGTCCCTGTTGCTGTAATACCTGAGCCCTGTGCTGTCCCTGTTGCTGTAATATCTGAGCCCTGTGCTCTCTCTGGTGCTGGAATATCTGAGCCCTGTGCTGTCCCTGTTGCTGTAATACCTGAGCCCCGTGCTGTCACTGTTGCTGTAATACCTGAGCCCTGTGCTGTCCATGGTGCTCTAATATCTGAGCCCCGTACTCTCCATGGTGCTGTAACACCTGAGCCCTGTGCTGTCCATGGTGCTGTAATATCTGAGCCCGTACTCTCCATGGTGCTGTAACACCTGAGCCCTGTGCTGTCCATGGTGCTGTAATATCTGAGCCCTGTGCTGTCTCTGTTGCTGTAATATCTGAGCCCTGTGCTGTCCCTGTGCTGTAATATCTGAACCCTGTGCTCTCTCTGGTGCTGTAATACCTGAGCCCTGTGCTGTTCATGGTGCCGTAATACCTGAGCCCTGTGCCGTCCATGTTGCTGTAATACCTGAGCCCTGTGCTGTCCATGTTGCTGTAATACCTGAGCCCTGTGCTCTCTCTGGTGCTGTAATACTGAGCCCTGTGCTGTCCATGGTGCAGTAATACCTGAGCCCTGTGCCGTCCATGTTGCTGTAATACCTGAGCCCTGTGCTCTCTCTGGTGCTGTAATACTGAGCCCTGTGCTGTCCATGCTGCAGTAATACCTGAGCCCTGTGTTGTCCATGGTGCTGTAATTCCTGAGCCCTGTGCTGTCCATGTTGCTGTAATACCTGAGCCCTGTGCTGTCCATGTTGCTGTAATACCTGAGCCCTGTGCTGTCCATGGTGCAGTAATACCTGAGCCCTGTGCTGTCACTGTTGCTGTAATACCTGAGCCCTGTACTCTCCATGGTGCTGTAATACCTGAGCCCCGTGCTGTCCATGGTGCTGTAATATCTGAGCCCTGTACTCTCCATGGTGCTGTAATACTTGAGCCCTGTGTTGTCCATGGTGCTGTAATATCTGAGCCCTGTGATGTCCCTGTTGCTGTAATACCTGAGCCCTGTGCTGTCCATGGTGCTGTAATATCTGAGCCCTGTGCTGTCCATGGTGCTGTAATACCTGAGCCCTGTGCTGTCCATGGTGTTGTAATATCTGAGCCCTGTGCTGTCCATGGTGCTGTAATACCTGACCCCTGTGCTCTCCATGGTGCTGTAATACCTGAGTCCTGCGCTGTCCCTGTTGCTGTAATACCTGAGCCCTTTGCTCTCCATGGTGCTGTAATACCTGAGCCCTGTGCTGTCCCTGTTGCTGTAATACCTGAACCCTGTGCTGTCCCTGTTGCTATAATACCTGAGCCCTGTGCTGTCTCTGGTGCTGTAATACCTGACCCCTGTGCTATCCCTGTTGCTGTAATACCTGAGCCCTGTGCTGTCCATGATGCTGTAATACCTGAGACCTGTGCTGTCCATGGTGCTGTAATATCTGAGCCCTGTGCTCTCTCTGGTGCTGTAATACCTGAGCCCTGTGCTGTCCATGGTGCTGTAATACCTGAGCCCTGTGCTGTCCATGGTGCTGTAATACCTGAGCCCTGTGCTGTCTCTATTGCTGT
>JARQOD010010065.1:0-28791 GCA_033576555.1 Oophaga sylvatica | reverse complement strand
TTAGATTTTTTTTAAATGGAATGTAGCAGAACCTTTGGAGTTTAAAGAAAAGGATGGCCATGAGACACGTGCAGAGTACAAGCAGCAGTGCTTGAACAAGAACTGGAGCGTGATCTGCACTCAAAAAAGTAAAAAACACGACGAAGTAAACACTGAAACACAATGCCACAATTGGGGAAAAGCCCCTTTCTGTACTTTATAGTTTTTGAAACCCAAATGTTTGTTAGGAAAGGGAAGCGCGTCACATAATGTATTAGTGTGACCGCTTCTCCGTATAAAATCATTGGTTGAAAAACTATGAAGTACAGAAGGGGCTTTTCACAGATTGTGGACTTTGTGTTTCAGTTTTACTTCGTCGTGTTTTACTTTTTGGTGCAGATCACGCTCCGTTACATGTTCAAGCACTGCTGCTTGTACTCTGCTGAGCGTGTCTCAGTGGTCATCCTTTTCATTTATCTCAATTGGTTCTGCTACATTCCATTTAAAATAAATCTAATCTATTAGTGTGACGCGCTTCCATCCGTATACAATACATTGGTTGCAAACACTATAAGTACAGAAAGGAGCTTTTCACAGATTGTGGACATTTTGTGTTTCAGTGTTCACTTCAGTCTGTGTTTTTTATTTTTTTTGAGTGCAGATCACGCTCCAGTTACATGTTCAAGCACTGCTGCTTGTACTCTGCTGAGCGTGTCTCAGTGGCTCATCCTTTTCATTTATCTCCAATTGGTTCTGCTACATTCCATTAAAATAAATCTAATCTATTAGTGTGACGCGCTTCCATCCGTATACAATACATTGGTTGCAAACAATATAGAAGTCCCACAAACGGGCCTTCACAGCTACTGAACATGGGTTTTTAATTTTTAACTAAAATATGTATTTTTTCAAATGACACAAATATAAGTAATGTTGAAGAGGAATAGTCCTACATCCATTGTTTGCACAATATTACAGGTGTACATCATGTCCCTTAATCAACAATGTATTATTATATTTACTTGTATGCTTTTATTTAAAAGCCAAGAACACAGAAGGATAACCTTCGCACTGCAGCTGTTGTCAAAGTTCAACCCACATTATGCACTTCCAACATTGCAGCATTTGAGGCATGATGTGAGTTGGATTGGTCAAAGTTATGGAGTGAGAAGGTTCACCATCAGTACCCTATAGCATAAGTATGCTTTTGTGTTAGCATTTGTGTTAGACATGTGGATATCTGCCATAATATGTCACAATTATTTAGTTACAGATTTGTTACCAACACTAATCATTGAATGGTTTTAAATTTGACGTTTCACTTGTTTACAGCTTAGAAATAAGGGTGTAGCCTGATATCTATGTGTAGCACTAGCCACTTTAACATGTCATGTTTTTTTAAACATGTGTAGCTAGGTAGCAGTAATTTTTGCCGGACACACAGCAGGGAACAGCAGGCGTTACTGAACCCCACTATTACTATAGCTTGTGTATTGGTCTGTGGACACGACACTTCTGAGCAGCAACTGGCAGTGTTGTAGCCCAGGGAGTATAGCTCAGGTGGTAGAAAGATGAACATAACAGGAGACATGGAAAACGTTGTCAACCAGTTAGTTAATCTGAAACCGGACAGGCAAATTCAGGCGAGATCCATGCCTAGTTCATTTTCAGAAAAGTAAGCCGTTGTACATTATCGTAGGATAGTCGCATGCAACGGTCTGTTAGTACACCACCTGCAGCAGTAAAGACGCGCTCCGATAATACACTGCCAGCAGATCAAGCCAGCACCTCCAATGCATACTGGCTAAGCTCTGGCCATGTATCCAGCTTAGAGACACAAAACTTGAATGGGGAGAGCCATCTGAGAGTACACTGAGAGGGCAAGACATGTAGTCTGTAACCATCTTACGGAAATGTTGCCTCCTGCTGACTGGAGCCGTCTCGGATGGTGTAGACATTGGTGGCGCTGCCACAAAACTTCGACACATTTGGAACATACTGGTCTTGCCCTGTGCAGAGGCGCTGCTTGTGCTCCCTCTTGTTGCAGAGCTGTCTCCACTGCCTCGACGCACAGAGCTGCTTTGTAAATCAGTAGCAGCAGCAGTGCTCTCGGCTGGAATGGAGAACATTATGGATTGCACCAGTGTGTCTTGGTACTTCCGCATTTTACGCTCCCGGTTCAACGGTGTGATGAGGCTTTGTAAGTTGTCCCGGTATAGCGAGGGTCTAGGAGGGTGTACACCCAATAATCAGACGTGGTGTGAATGTGTTCGATGCGGCGGTCGTTTCTCAGCCACTGCAGCATGAAATCAACCATGTGCTGCAGACTCCCAACTGGCCAAGAAACGTTGTCCCCTGCAAGAGGCGTCATCTCCGCCTGCTGTGCATCACCCCACCCTTGGTCTACATACTGACTAGAGCATTGTCTACCTCCCTCTGGAGCGATGTCTTCCTCCTCCATTGACTCCTCCTCACAAAGTCCTTCAAATACATATAAATTTACAAATTTAAAAACTCAAAATTTAAAAACTTTGTATCATAATTCGTAACATCAGTTTATGGAAACACAATAGCATTACAAAAGGATAGACAAAAAATGTACATTATGTGCTTTGTAAATACATTAAAAGTTTGTAATGGTTATGAAAATATAGACAGCGACTCTGGAGGTTCAATTGTTGATACAGCATGGTACTTTGAAAGTCCTCCAGCCCTTTGTGAAGAACCACGTTGCGCTGACTGTCCAGAAGGTGATGGAATTTGTGACTCCTCATCCTCCTCACAAAGTCCTTCAAATACAATAAATTTACAAAATTTAAAACTCAAAATTTAAAAACTTTGTATCATAATTCTGTAACATCAGTTTATGGAAACACAATAGCATTACAAAAGGATAGACAAAAAATGTACATTATGTGCTTTGTAAATACATTAAAAGTTTGTAATGGTTATGAAAATATAGACAGCGACTCTGGAGGTTCAATTGTTGATACAGCATGGTACTTTGAAAGTCCTCCAGCCCTTTGTGAAGAACCACGTTGCGCTGACTGTCCAGAAGGTGATGGAATTTGTGACTCCTCATCCTCCTCACAAAGTCCTTCAAATACATATAAATTTACAAAATTTAAAACTCAAAATTTAAAAACTTTGTATCATAATTCCTGTAACATCAGTTTATGGAAACACAATAGCATTACAAAAGGATAGACAAAAATGTACATTATGTGCTTTGTAAATACATTAAAAGTTTGTAATGGTTTAGAAAATATAGACAGCGCTCTGGAGGTTCAATTGTTGATACAGCATGGTACTTTGAAAGTCCTCCAGCCCTTTGTGAGGAACCACGTTGCGCTGACTGTCCAGAAGGTGATGGAATTTGTGACTCCTCATCCTCCACCTCTTCCAAAACCTCATGCCTTAGTGCTTGCAGTGTTTTTTGAAGCAGGCAGATAAGGGGGACAGTCAGGCTGACTAGTGCATCATCTGCACTCGCCATCCGCGTTGACTCATCAAACGCACGCAAAACGTGGCAGATATCCTTCATAGAGTTATTCGCCACTCATTACACTGGCAGTGGCTGCCCATTCATTATAGGATCCAATTCTAATTACTGGTTCTCACCAACATAGCTCTCCACAGCCCCAGCACCCCCTACATCTCCTCCCTTATTTATATTTATCGGCCTAACCGACTGCTGCACTCTGCAAACGACCTTCGACTAACCTCTGCACTAATCCGTACCTCCCACTCCCAACTCCAAGACTTCACCCGCGCTGCGCCAATCCTCTGGAATGCTCTACCCAAGAAATTAGGACTATCCGCAATTTGGATGGTTTCAGGCGCTCCCTCAAAACACATTTGTTCACAGTGGCCTATCACATTCACTAATCAAAGTCATTCTATGTGTAATTCTGTGTGTGTAGCCCATTCACTATCTCCATGCATCCCTCACTTCCTTAAAATGGCTGGACCATCATTGTAAAAACACCATTGTATATAAACACCTGTACTTTGTATCTCCCACACCTCATTGTAGATTGTAAGCTTTCACCAGCAGGGGCGGCTGATTTTGCTTTAATTATTGTATTGTTAACGTTGTTACTTATGACTCGTGTTTTGAAACTGTTAAACTGTAAAGCACTGCGGAATATTATGGCGCTATATAAATAAATAATATTTTTATTCTTATTATAGAGGCCCACTCAGTAGTGGTGAAGTGTAAACGCCGCAAATTGCGAGTTGACTGCGCCTGATGCAGCTGATACTCCATTACTGTTGGCTGCTGCTCACACAACCGCTCCAACATATGTAACGAGGAATTCCACCTGGTGGGTACGTCACATATAATGCGATGTTCATGAAGGTGAAATCTGCGTTGCAGAGCTGCAATCAGCGATCTGGCCATGCTGGAACGTCGCAAGTGAGCGCACTCTAGGCGGACCTTGTGCAGCAGTGCATCAAGATCCGGATAGTCCCTCAAAAAACTCTGCACGACCAAGTTGAGCACATATGACAGACATGGTATGTGAGTGAGGTTGCCAAGGCCAGAGCTGACACCAGATTTCGGCCATTGTCACACACTACCAAGCCTGCCTGTAGATTCTCTTCCAAAAACCACACGTCGCTCTCCTGCTTTATGGCATTACAGAGCTCCTGCGCTGTGTGGCTAAGATTCCCATGGAAATTAATTTCAGGATGGCCTGTTGACATTTGGACACGGCTGTGCTCATATCGGTCGCAACAGGTAAACGTTCACGGGTCCATGTGGAGGTAGACCGTGACGGCTCCTGCAGCGATGATTCTGAGGAACTGGAATAGGACGAGGAATCAATGTGTACAGACTTGATTCCTGCAATCCTTGGAGTTGGCAGAACACGTACAGCGCCACTCGCAAGATCAGTACCGGCTGCACAACATTGACCCAATGGGCAGTGAGGGAAAGGTATTGTCCCTGGCCATGGGTGTTAGAACCCTCTTGTTAGGTTTTGTTTCAGTTTGCTGGTCACATGACCTTTTTTCCCTATTTAGTCTGGCTCCGCCCTTCTGGCTTTGCTTGACTTCATTGTATTATCTACTGTTAAGCTAGCCGGGTGCTTAGGTGCTTAATCTGTGAGTTTTGCTTGATGTTAGGATCACAAAGTATTTATTTTTCTGTTTAATTATCCATGCTACAATTTATGTTAGGACTAGGAGGTGTCCACCTTTTCTCCCAGTCCCTAGATCTTGTAGGGATTACTCCCTCGCAACTATAGGTCTTCGTTCACACTAGATGAGGACTTTAGCGGGTCTGGTCGCAGGATCAGGTTCCCCGTTACATCGTAGGGATTCAGCTTAGTTGTATTGTAGGGACAGAATTCCCTTCTTTCCTTACTGGTTGTAGCAGATCATAACAATGGGTACTGGTCCACGCATCGGTGGTCAGGTGGACCTTGCTACTGAGGGCTTTTAGTAGCGCATGTTTAATTTTTCCCTCAACATGCTTTTGCAGACCAGGGACGGCTTGCCTGCTGAAATGAAATCGGCTTGGCACATTGTATTGTGGGATTGACAATGATATTCAGTTACGGAAACTGTCTGTCTCCACAGCCTGAATCACAGCATTTCAAGGGACAGGAGTTTTGCAATGCCAGCATTCAGAGCTGTGCTCGTGCATGGTTTGCGGAGTATGGCCGTGTTTTATCCCATGCCTGTGCTACCGCTGGCTGTTTTGTGGCCTGGGAGTGTGAGGATGACAGGGAACTTGCTGCTGTGTGTGGAATAACAGTTTGTCTCTGGACAACAGTGGCCGAGGTTCTTCCATGGCGATCCTGTGAGGAAGCATAACCAGCTGTGTGTGAGCTCGATGAAGAGGCTTCAACACAACCTGAAGATGTAGGTGCTGCTGTAGGTTGGCCTACATCTCCAGTGTGTCTTTGTAACTCAACTACGTGCTTTGTCCGCACATGTTTACACATATTTCTGGTATTGAGGTGACTGACACTTTTAGCTATTTTTAATTTTTGATTACACAGCTTGCATTTCACATAGCAAATATCATGTGCAAGTGTGTGATAAAAAGGACCACGCAGTGCAAGTCCTGGGAGCGCACGTTTTTGACTTTTGGAACACAACTGCTCCGAACAGGTGCCAAACTGGAGGCTACAGGCAACCGAGTCTGCAGCCTAACTCTCCCTCCTGTTTGTACCGTTGGGGCAATGTCTTCCTCTATCTTCCTTCTATCACTAACCATTTCTCTAGGCCTCTCCCAGCTTTCAACCAAAGTACTGGTTCTCACCCACAAAGCTCTCCACAGTGCAGCACCCCTCCTACATCTCCTCCTCATTTCTATCTATCGGCCTAACCGACTGCTGCGCTCTGCAAACGACTTTCGACTAACCTCTGCACTAATACGTACCTCCCACTCCCGACTCCAAGACTTCTCCTGCTCTACGCCAATCCTCTGGAATGCTGTACCCCAAGAAATTAGGACTATCCACAATTTGCATGGTTTCAGGCGCTCCCTCAAAACACATTTGTTCAGAGCGGCCTATCACATTCACTAATCAAAGTCATTCTATGTATTCTGTGTAAGTGTGTGTGTGTCTCTAGCCCATTCACTATCTCCATCCCTCAGTCCCTTAAGATGGCTGGAACATCATTGTAAATGCACCATTGTATATAAACACCTATACTTTGTATCTCCCCATCTCATTGTACATTGTAAGCTGTCACGAGCAGGGGCGACTTATTTAGCTTAAATTATTGTATTGTTAACGTTGTTACTTATGACTTGTGTTCTGAAACTGCTAAACTGTAAAGCGCTGCGGAATATGATGGCGCTATATAATAAATATTATTATTATTCCTCTGAGCTGCTCCCACCACCTTCCTGTTCTTCATGCCATGTTGGGTATTGGACCTCATCATCTCCACTACCCTCTTCCAACACCTGCTGTTGGGTGGTCTGGCCAGCACCATGCTCAACAGAAACTGGCACCTGGGTCTCATCATCATCATCAGATGCGTTCTGCGGTGTGCTGACCATCGGCACTGTCTCACCCGCCTCTTCAGATTCAGAGAGACACAGCTGTTGCGCATCACTGCATACTCCCTCTTCTTCACATTACAGAATGCTGCTTGGCTGGGCCCCTGTTTGCAAGCCAATAGATTCTGAGAACAGAAGCAGACACTCAGCTGGCTCCTGTACAGAACTCTCTGACTGCCTGGGCAATTTGCCAGGCGGTGAAGAGACAGATGGTTGCCCAACAGTGCTGTGGTCCTGAGAGGAGGTGGAAGCAATTGAAGTCGATGCATTGGCTGAGATCCAAACAACAACGGCTTCAATTTGTTCTTCCCGCAGCAGGGGGGTACTCCGAGCTCCTACAAAAGTGCGCATAAAGGAACGCTCACGGCCCGGGGAAAACTGGTGGATGCTGTGTCACTGGGGGCCGCAGCAGCCACAGAATCCCCACGTCCTCTCCCTGAAGAAACTCCACGACCACGTGCCTTACTCCCTGCTTCTTCATCTTGGTAGATTGATAAAGAAAGTCTGAAAAGTTATAAGGCCTAAGTGTGGTTATTCCGCAGAGACTGCAGTGAACACTGCACACAACTGTTCAGTAGGTGTGAAAGGCCCCTTTGTGTACTTCTATAGTGTTTGCAACCAATGTATTGTATACGGATGGAAGCGCGTCACACTAATAGATTTTATTTATTTGTAATAGAGTGGAGCAGCAACAATTAGAGAAAAATTTCAAGGATGTGCCAGTGACACACGCTCAGCAGACTACAACCAGCAGTGGTTGAAGAACTAACTGGAGCGTGATCTGCACTCCAAAAAGGAAAACCTCAGACTACAGTGAACACTGCACACAACTGTTCACTACCCAACGCGTCTCAGCAGGAAGGCAGTCTGTGCGTCAAAACAAAGGCGCAAGCATACATCCACGTACCCTGTTTATAAGCTATATAAAAAAAATTATGTAGTAGTGACGCACACTTTATTGAGGTACAGTATTACATCGCCATTCACCATCTGTGGCTATGCAGTCTCATCTATATATACCTTATCTATCCGTTGTCATGCTTGCAAGTCGACAGTCAGGCATAAATAGCAATTTTCACTATGCACTATGCACTTTTTAAAGGTTATGTTTGTTAATAAACATGATTATTGCCACATATTATGAGTATTACATGATGGAAATTGTATAATTTTGTATAAACTGTTTAGTGACATTATTCAGCAAATGTAACATTTTAGTAATGTCACAGATAACTTGTAATGCTGATGATGTTTTGAAGTCAGACATTCATTGTCTATACAATAAAAATGGTGTACATACTGTTACTTATCCATCATTAATGGATTCAGATATGTACTTGTATGCTTTTATGTACAACCGTATAGCAGATTCCTTAACTAATTTATTTTGTGGTTTGCATTGCTGTTCAACATGTTAATGTATGTGTTTATGTTTGTCAATTCTTTATTTATCTAGATATTAGTTTAAATGAAATCATCATCTTATGGTAGTAAAGGTTATCTTTCTCTTGTTTGAAGTATAGACATTTAAAATTGACAGGTAACAAGGAAATTACTTTATCTAGTATTTAAACATCCTCCTTGACCCTGGGCTCCAACACCGCCAGTTGTTGCTCGGAAGTGCTGTTAGCACAGTCAACACTTGCTCCTGTGTTACTGGGGTTCAGTAACGTCAGCTGGTCCTCGGTTGTGCCATTGGCTCTTTTCCTTCTGCTGCCCCTCCGGGTTCCAGTACCGTCAGCTGGTTCTCCGCAGTGCCTTTGGCCTAGGTGCCTCCATCTTGGTATCCGAGTTCCAGCAACGTCTGCTGGTCCTTGGTAGTGCTTTGGAGCACAGGTACCTCCTGCTTAGTAACCGTGTCCCAGTAACGTCAGCTGGTCCTCGGTTGTGCCATTGGCTCTTTTCCTTCTGCTGCCCCTCCGGGTTCAGTAACGTCAGCTGGTCCTCGGTTGTGCCATTGGCTCTTTTCCTTCTGCTGCCCCTCCGGGTTCCAGTACCGTCAGCTGGTTCTCCGCAGTGCCTTTGGCCTAGGTGCCTCCATCTTGGTATCCGAGTTCCAGCAACGTCTGCTGGTCCTTGGTAGTGCTTTGGAGCACAGGTACCTCCTGCTTAGTAACCGTGTCCCAGTAACATCAGCTGGTACAAGATTGTGCTACAAATACAAGATACGGAACAAGAGACACAAGAACAATAAGCAGAAGATCTAAAAGCAGAAGAACATGAAGTATAAGACCAAAATGAAGAGCAAAATATATGCTCTAAATTCTAAGCAGAAGAAGACTAAGCAGTGTATGGGGGTGAGTCCGTTCCTCCTCGTGGTGCCCCTGGAAAATGCCTGCTGCTGCAGGCTAAACTGAACACGGACAAATACTGTTGTAATTTAAATCTTTTGTGACAGCAAGAACGGAAGGATGAAAAATTCATACTTTGACAGATTACAAGTACAGGATTCTCTGTCACAAATAAGAATATGATGAAGAAGATGAAGCAGAATATGAATAAGAATAATAGTTTAATAAGAAGAATATGAGTAATGTTAACAAAGATGAATAGCAAGAAGTTTAAGAAGAAGATAAAGAAGGTGAAGATGAAGAATAATTTGATGAAAAAGATGATGCTGCAGAAGATTATGAAGGAGAAAGTGTGTGAAAAGTTAAAAAGGTGAAGATGAAGAGCATGGAAGTTGTGTAATATACATATTTGCCAAAATATAAAAAACGTTAACATTGTCAATTTCTTCGTCAATCCGAACATCTTTAAAAAAAAAAATATTTATGCTATTCCATTTGATTGGGTTAAACATCTATGCCTTTAATGTCTCCTCAACCTTCCACAATACATTCTACATTACTCTTTCTTGTTTTCCTTCATGTACAATTAACCAACAAGGCAAGAATGGGTTTTTTTTAATTTCGATATTTTGTTCCCATAGACTTACATGGGACTTCCGGTATCGATATCGGGTATCGCCGATATTTTAGTGATATCGGCGATACCATTCCGATTCCGATACTTTAGGATATCGGAAAGTATCGCTCAACTCTAGTTGTGAGTCTATCTATGCACAATTTAAATGATAATATGGTATACACTTAGTTGATCTCTGTTATGCTGTATAATACTCTGTCTTCTGTATATGTGTTTTTATGTAGGCGGCCACTGGGTGGTGATTGGTGCTGGTGTCAGTTTCCACACTACCTAAGACCGCTTGGTTATATGTTTGTATGCACTTGACAAAGACCTGACTATGATCGAAACGTCGTCTTTTATGGCTGAATAAAGTTTTTTTTCTACTATATACACCTGGATGGAGCGCTGTTCTATTTTGTTTTTTGCATGGATTTTCCAAGCTGGTTCCTTGGACTTGGTACGTGCGCCCCCACTCTGAGTGTGCTGTCAGCTTACTCTATCATATTGATTCCCATGAGTTGTCCTCCACTGGGTAGCCCTGCCATTTAATCAAGTATTGTAACTGATTTCTGTACAACCTGAAATCTAGAATTCTTTCCACCACAAATTCTTCCTGACCATTGACAGGCACTGGGACAGGACGAGGAGAAGATACTGCTCCAGGGTCTGATTGGTTTGTTCTGTCTGTCCATTAGTCTGGGGATAAAAAGCAGAAGAAAGGTTTACTTTAATGTCCAATACGGCACAGAAATTTTGCCAAAACCTTGAAGAGAATTGCACCCCTCAATCCGAAATAACCTCATCCGGTACTCCATGTAAGCGAAACACATTCTTAATCATCAAATCTGATGTCTGTTTTGCAGTGGGTAAGCTGACACAGGGCATATAATGAGCTGCCTTTGTTAACCGATCCACCACCACTAGAATGGTGTTCTTCCCTTGAGAGGTTGGTAACTCCACAATGAAGTCCATAGAAATGGATCCACACGGGCGGGACGGCGTGGGAAGGGGTTGCAACAGACCCGTTGGTGAGGAGCGTGGTGTTTTGCATCCTGCACAGACTTCACATGAAGTGACATAGTTTAAAAAGTCTTTCCTGTAAGAGGGCCACCAGAAGAAACGAGAAAGAAATTCTTGTGTATTTAGAATTCCTCTATGCCCAGCTATCTTAGAATCATGGATGAGTTGCAATACTCTCAATCTGACCATTTCGGGTATATACAAGCGTTGCCCTGAATCCACACACCATTCTTAACCCCTTACTGCCATCAGATGTACTATCCTGTCCATGGTACCTGGGCCCGTATGACCATGGACGGGATAGTACGTCCCAGCGATCGGACGCGCTCCCGGGGGTGTCGGCCGGGTGTCAGCTGATTATCACAGCTGACACCCGGCACTATGTGTCAGGAGCGGTCACGGACCGCTCCCGGCACATTAACACCTAGCACACCGCGATCAAACATGATCGCGGTTGTACTGGGGGCACAGGGGAGGATCGCGCAGGGTGGGGGCTCCCTGCGCGCCCCCCTGAGACCCTCAGAGCAGCGCGATGTGTCGCGCTGTTCCGAGGGTCCGTCCTCCCTCCAGGTCCCCAGATCCAAGATGGCGCCGGGGTCCTGCAGGGAGGCGGCTTCCTCAGTGCCTGCTGAGAGCAGGCACTGAGAAGCCTGCAGCGATGCCAGAGCGATCGCTGGTGTGACAGAGTGCTGTGCACACTGTCACACCAGCGATCTGATAAAATACAGTGATGTCCCACCCTGGGACAAAGTAAAAAAGTTAAAAAAATAAAATAAAAATTGTTTAAAAAAATCATAAAAAAATAAAAAATATTCACCAATAAATTCATTTTTTCCTGTAAATAAAAAAACAAAAACAATAAAAGTACACATATTTGGTATTGCCGCGTCTGTAACGACCCCCCTATAAAACTGTCCTACTAGTCAACCCCTTTAGTGAACCTCTTAAAAAAAATAAAAAAAAACAAAGCAAAAAATCAATGCTTTATCATCATACTGCCGAACAAAAAGTGGAATAACACGCGATCAAAAAGACCAATATATAATAAACATGGTACCGCTGAAAACGTCATCTTGTCCCGCAAAAAACGAGCCAAATACAGCATCATCGGTGAAAAAATAAAAAAGTTATAGCTTGCAGAATAAATCAATGCAAAAATAATTATTTTTTAAATATAATCATTTTTATTCTATAAAAGCGCCAAAACATAAAAAAATGATATAACTGAGGTATCACTATAATCGTACTGACCCGAAGAATAAAACTGCTTTATCAATTTTACCACACGCGGAACGGTATAAACGCCTCCCCCAAAAGAAATTCATGAATTGCTGATTTTTGTTCATTCTAACCTCTCAAAAATCAAAATAAAAAGCGATCAAAAAACGTCACGTGCTCAAAAATGGTACCAATAAAACGTCACCTCGTCCCGCAAAAAATAAGACCTCACATGACTCTGTGGGCCAAAATATGCAAATATTATAGCTCTCAAAATGTGATGATGCAAAAACTATTTTTTGCAATAAAAAGCGTCTTTTAGCGTGACAGCTGCCAATCATAAAAACCCGCTATAAATAGTAAATCAAACCCCCCTTTATCACCCCCTTAGTTAGGGAAAAATAATAAAATTAAAAAAAAGTATTTATTTCCATTTTCCCATTAGGGTTAGGTTGCGTAAAGTAGGTTGGGTTGGCGCTAAAGTTAGGATTAGGGTTAGGGTTGGGATTAGGGTTATGGGTGTGTTAGGGTTAGGTTTGTGGTTAGGGTTGGGACTAGGGTTAGGGGTGTGTTGGGGTTAGGGTTGGAGTTAGAATTGGGGGGTTTCCGCTGTTTAGGCACATCAGGGGCTCTCCAAATGTGACATGGCGTCTGATCTCAATTCCAGCCAATTCTGCATTGAAAAGTCAAACGGTGCTCCTTCACTTCTGAGCTCTGCCATGCGCCCAAACAGTAGTTTACCCCCACATATGGGGTATCAGTGTACTCTGGACCCCAAGAGTTATTGTGTAATTTGTCCTATTTCTTCTGTTACCCTTGGGAAAATAAAAAACTGGGGGTAAAAATATCATTTTTTTTTAAAAAAAAAAAGATTTTTTGTTTTTACAACTGTACGTTATAAACTTCTGTGAAGCACTTGGGGCTTCATAGCGCTCACCACACATCTAGATAAGTTCCTTGTGGGGTCTATTTTCCAAAATGGGGTCACTTGTGGGGGGTTTCACTGTTTAGGCGCATCAGGGGCTCTCCAAATGCGACATGACGCCCCCAGACCATTCCATCAAAGTCTGCAATCCAAAACGTCACTACTTCCCTTCCGATCCCCGACGTGCACCCATACAGTAGTTTACTCCCACATATTGGGTATCAGCTACTCAGCACAAATTGGACAACAACTTTTGGGGTCCAATTTCTCCTGTTACCCTTGTGAAAATAAAATATTGGGGACGAAAACATCATTTTTGTAAAAAAAAAAAAAAGATTTTTATTTTACAGCTGTACGTTATAAACTTCTGTGAAGCACTTCAGGGTTCAAAGTGCTCACCACACATCTAGATAAGTTCCTTGAGGGGTCTAGTTTCCAAAATGGTGTCATTTGTTGGGGGTTTCCACTGTTTAGGCAGATCAGGAGCTCTCCAAACACGACATGGCATCCAGCCAATTCTGTGTTGAAAAGTCGAACGGCGCTCCTTCCCTTCCAAACTCTGCCATGCACCTAAACAGTGGTTTACCCCCACATATGGGGTATCAGCGTACTCAGGACAAATTGCACAATAACTTTTGGAGTCTTGTTACCCTTGGAAAATAAAAATTGGGGTGAAAAGATCATTTTTGTGGAAAAAATATGATTTTTTAATTTTACGGCTCTACGTTATAAACTTGTGTGAAGCACTTTGGGGTTCAAATTGCTCACCAAAGATCTAGATAAGTTCCTTAGGGGGTCTAGTTTCCCAAATGGGGTCACTTGTGGGGGGTTTCCACTGTTTAGGCACATCAGGGGCTCTCCAAATGCAACATGGCGTCCAATCTCAATTCCAGCCAATTTTGTTTGGAAAAAGTCAAATGATGCTCCTTCCATTCCGAGCTCTGCTGTGCGCCCAAACAGTGGTTCCCCCCACATATGGGGTATCAGCGTACTCAGGACAAATTGGACATCAACTTTTGTGGTCAAATTTCTCCTGTTACTCTTGGGAAAATAAAAAATTAGTGACTAAAAGATAATTTTTGTGGGAAAAAAATAGCATTTTTTATTTTCATGCTCAGGCATTATAAACTTGTGTGAAGCACTTGGGGGTTCAAAGTGCTCACCAAAGATCTATATAAGCTCCTTACGGGATCTAGTTTCCAAAATGGGGTCACTTGTGGGGGGTTTCCACTGTTTAGGCACATCTGGGGCACTGCAAACGGAACATGACCCCCATCAACGTCTGCATTCCAAAACGTTACTACTTCCTTTCCAAGCCCTGTCGTGCGCCCAAACAGTTCCCCCCCCACATATGGGGTATCAGCGTACTCAGGACAAATTGGACAAAACTTTTGGGGTCCAATTTCCTTGGGAAAAATCAATAATTTGGGACTAAAAAATCATTTTTGTGGAAAATTGTTTTTTTTTATTTTTCAGACCCAGGCATTATAAACTTTTGTGAAACACTTGGGGGTTCAATGTGCTCACAACAGATCTAGAGAAGTTCCTTAGGGGGTCTAGTTTCCAAAATGGTGTCACTTGTGGGGGGTTTCCACTGTTTAAGCACATCAGGGGCTCTCCAAACACGACATGGCGTCCAATCTCAATTCAAGCCAATTTTAGTTTGAAAAAGTCAAACGGCGCTCCTTCCCTTACGAGCTCTGCCGTGTGCCCAAACAGTGGTTTTCCTCCACATATTGGGTATTGGCATACTCAGGATAAATTGCACAACAACTTTATCTGTCCATTTGCTTCTTTTACCCTTGTGAAATAAAAAAAAAGTTTGTAATAGATCATTTTTGTGGCTAAAAAGTTAAATATTCATTTTTTCCTTCCACGTTGCTTCAGCTCCTGTGAAGCACCTGAAGGTTAATAAACTTCTTGAATGTGGTTTTGAGTACCTTGAGGGGTGCAGTATTTAGAATGGTGTCACTTTTGGGTATTTTCTGCTATATAGACCCCTCAAATTGACTTCAAATATGAGGTGGTCCCTAAAAAAATGGCTTTGTAAATTTTGTTGTAAAAATGAGAAATCGCTGGTCAACTTTTAACCCTTATAATTTCCTAAGAAAAAAAAAAATTTGGTTCCAAAATGTGCTGATGTAAAGTAGACATGTGGGAAATGTTATTTAGTAACTATTTTTGTGACAAATTTCTCTGTTTTAAGGGAATAAAAATTCAAAGTTTGAAAATTGCTAAATTTTCAAAATTTTCGCCATATTTGCGTTTTTTTCAAAAATAAACGCAAGTTATATGGAAGAAATTTTACCACTAACGTGAAGTACAATATGTCACAAGAAAACACTCTCAGAATCGCGAAGATCCGTTGAAGCGTTCCAGAGTTATAACCTCATAAAGAGACAGTGGTCAGAATTGTAAAAATTGGCTCGGTCATTAACGTGCAAACCACCCTTGGGGGTTAAGGGGTTAAAGACAAGACTTACGTCCCTTGGAGGTTGTGCCAACAAAGAATCCGAATAGTATGCTACCTTGATGTCCTTAAGTAGATCTTGATTATGAATCACTCCCAGGAATCTAGAGTCAGGAAGAATAGTCTTAGGAGGAGCGAGTGGACGGGTCTCTGTTGAATGAATCCTAGAGAGTGCATCAGCCTTTCCATTGCGCTATCCGGGCCTATAGAAATTTACAAAATTAAATTGGTTTAGAAAAAGTTTCCAACGAGCCTGGCGAGGAGTCAGGCACTTAGCCGACCTAATAAATTCAAAGTTGCGATTGTCTGTCAGGACGACTATTTGCTGTGCAGCCCCTGAAGAAGGTGTCTCCATTCCTTGAAGGCGGCAATAATGGTCAACAATTCTCTGTTGCCACATCGTAGTTCCTCTCAGCTGAAGACAACCACTGGGAAAGAAAGCACAAGGATGCAAGACATTCTTCTCACCTGTTCTCTGAGAGAGTATAGCTCCATCGGCACAGTCTGAAGCATCCACCTCTATTATGAAGGCAAGTTCGGGGTTGGGATGCACTAGGATATGTGCGGTGGTAAATTTATCCTTTAGACGGGAAAATGCTTCTTGGCTTGCGGGGTCCAGGAGAACCTAGACTCTTTCCGGTAAGTTGTGTGATAGGTGACACTTAGAGTTGAGCGATACTTTCCGATATCCAAAAGTATCGGAATCGGAATGGTATCGCCGATACCCAAAAAATATCGGCGATACCCGATACCGATACCGGAAATCCAATGTAAGTCTTTGGGAACAAAATATCGGAATTAAAAAAACCCATTCTTGCCTTGTTGGTTAATTGTACATGAAGGAAAACAACAAAGAGTAATGTAGAATGTATTGGGGGAGGTTGAGGAGACATTAAAGGCATAGATGTTTAACCCAATCAAATGGAATAGCATTAATATTTTTTTTTTTTAAAGATGTTCGGATTGACGAAGAAATTGACAATGTTGTTAACGTTTTTTCTCTTTTGGCAAATATGTATATTTCACAACTTCCATGCTCTTCACCTTTTTAACTTTTGACACACTTTCTCCTTCATAATCTTTAGCAGCATCATCTTTTTCATAAAATTATTCTTCATCTTCACCTTCTTTATCTTCTTCTTAAACTTCTTGCTATTCATCTTTTTGTTAACATTACTCATATTGTTCTTATTAAACTATTATTCTTCTTCATATTCTACTTCTTCATCTTCTTCCTCTTCATCTTCTTCATCATATTCTTATTTGTGACAGAGATTCCTGTACTTGTAATCTGTAAAAGTATGAATTTTTCATCCTTCCGTTCTTGCTGTCACAAAAGATTTAAATTACAACAGTATTTGTCCGTGTTCAGTTTAGCCTGCAGCAGCAGGCATTTTCCAGGGGCACCACGAGGAGGAACGGACTCACCCCATACACTGCTTAGTCTTCTTCTGCTTATAATTTAGAGCATATATTTTGCTCTTCATTTTGGTCTTATACTTCATGTTCTTCTGCTTTTTGATCTTCTGCTTATTGTTCTTCTGTCTCTTGTTCTGTATCTTGTAGTTTGTCTTAACCTTCTTTGTCCTGTTGGGTAATCTTTTATTTCTTCTTTGTGATGGTGTTCAGGCTGGTTGGCTTGATGCTCGTCGTCCTTGTGGTCGTCATCTTCTTCGGGGTGGTCATCAGGGTCGTCGTCTTCATTGTTGGAGATCCAGAGTGATTACCCAAAAAAAATTTAAAAAATCTTCAATTTGTAAATGTAGCTGAAGGTACAAGAAGGCTGACTAACTTCCGAGAACCAGCTGACGTTACTGGAACCTGGACGGGTAGCAGAAGGTACAAGAGCCAATGCAAGTAACGAGGACCAGCTGACTGTGCTGGAACCCGGAGGGGCAGCAGAAGGAAAAGAGCCAATGGCACAACCGAGGACCAGCTGACGTTACTGGGACACGGTTACTAAGCAGGAGGTACCTGTGCTCCAAAGCACTACCAAGGACCAGCAGACGTTGCTGGAACTCGGATACCGAGATGGAGGCACCTAGGCCAAAGGCACTACGTAGAACCAGCTGACGGTACTGGAACCCGGACAGGTAGCATAAGGCACCCATGAAAATGTAAGTTGACAGGCCGCAAGCCGTCCGCAGTTACCGAATCACACAGTCCTACAGTGGGTGCTTGTCCTATTGTCACAACGGAAACAGCCTTTATTTACTTATCCCACAGCACACATAGGAATCACCTAAACTGCAGGCACCATACAGTCGGCTAACCCGAATGCAACACGACAGGACAACTTATTGGAGGCAAATTGACGTTGACACTGCCAGGAAACAGCTGTCATGCTGTAACCAGGCTAGGCAGGAGTCAGTACCCCTGCCAATTACTTCCGAGCAACAACTGGCGGTGTTGGAGCCCAGGGATGAGAAGAGAACAGGGTGGAGGCAGCAGGACTTTTTGCCGTACACACAGCAGGGAAAAGCTGACATTACTGAACCCAAGTAACACAGGAGCAAGTGTTGACTGTGCTAACAGCACTTCCGAGCAACAACTGGCGGTGTTGGAGCCCAGGGTCAAGGAGGGTGTAGGCAGAGGCCTAGTATGAGATGTTTGAAGTTAAATTTGTAGTTAGCAGCATAAATTTTTGCCAGACACACAGCAGGGGAACAGCAGGCGTTACTGAACCCCACAAACACATCAGCGATTGTTTTGATCTGTGCATCCAACACTTGTGAGCAGCAACTGGCGGTGTTGAAGCCCAGGGTCAAGAAGGGTTTTGAAATAAAATATTGAGTTATTGCCTTGTTACGTGGCCATTGCAAATGTATGTACTTCAAACAAGAAAAAATGAATGTTTACTAGGAGAATAAAATGATGAATTTCAATTCCAAGAATAAAAATAAACAACCTTAAAATATAAACGCATATAAGCACATGGCAACAAGAAATGGAACAACACACCACCAAAAATTTATTTTACAAAATATAGTGTTGTAAATTTATGAATAAAAGTCCATTTTTGTATTTAGGAATGATGCGTAAGGAACGCTATGTTAAACCATAACATAGTGAAGACAATGGATTTTGTAAAAGTCACTCATCATCATCATTACAATTAGTGTTGAGCGATACGATACCGCAAGTATCGGGTATCGGCCGATATTAGCTGTATCGGACTTTCGATATTGACTTTCGATATTTCCCATATATCGTATACCGGAATCGGAATTGTCACTGTCACTGTGAGTGTCCGTCGGTCGGGTCTGTCAGGAGTCAGCGGCACTTACCTGGCAGAAGATCTCCGGTGGTCACGGCCTGGACTGGTTGATGGCCGCCATCATCTTTCCCCGGCGGTCACATGCAGTTTCTCGCGATAACTGCAGTGACTGCTGGGTAATCCCGGCCGTAAAGCAGTCAGTCCGATGACGTCACCGCCGGGGAAGCAGGTAATCAGCTGTGCTGCGCCGGGATGACAGCCTCTGCCTGTCATTCCGATGTAGCAGAGCTGGATCGTCGTGGGACAGTCGTTACTATGGACTGCGTCGGACAGGTGGTATACTGTTGGTTTGTTTTTTTCCTTTTTTTACAGGAGATCGATGGCGTCGCAGGAATGAGAGTATAATAAAAGAAATGAAAACTGTGTTGTCTCTTTTATTTCATTAAAATACTTTTTTCTTGCTGTGTCTTTTTTTTTATACATTTAAAAACTTTGGGATTAATAATGGATCGGTGTCTTATTGACACCTCTCCATTATTAACCGGGCTTATTGTCACCGTGCAATCAACGGTGACATTAACCCCTTATTACCCCACTTGCCACCGCTACAGGGCAGTGGGAAGAGCCGGGTAAAGTGCCACAATTGGCACATCTTTTGATGCGCCAAATGTGGGGCTGCTGTAGCCTGGTATTATCAGGCTGTTGAGGGCCAAAATCCATGGGCCTTGACAGTCTTTTAATACCAGGCCGCAGCAGTCTGCATTTTACTTGGCTGGTTAACAAAAATAGGGGGACCCCTACGCCATTTTTTTTTTCGAGGGGATCCCCTATTTTTGTTAACCAGCCAAGCTAAGCAGACTGCTGTGGCCTGGTATTATCAGGCTGGCAAGGTCCATGGATATTGGATCCTTACCAGCCTGAAAAACCAGGCCTCAGCGGTCTGCTTCATCTGGCTGGTTAACAAAAATAGGGGGGACCCCACGCCAAATTTTTTCGAGGGGATCCCCTATTTTTGTTAATCAGCCAAGATATGCAGACTGCTGTGGCCTGGTATTATCAGGCTGGCAAGCAGGGTCGGACTGAGGCACGGGACACCGGAGAAACCTACGGTGGGCCCCAGCTCCTGCGTGGTGGGCCCTGATTTGAAAGGATAGGTCGGGGGGCAGAGGAGCCGGTGGCCCCGGGGTCCGCGCTCTGAGGGGGCCCACCCGGAGCTACGATACAGTTACATTCTGCGGCAGAGCAGGGAGAATCGCTCTCCCTGCTCTGCCGCCCGGAAGCTATGGGGCCTGAACAGGCGTTGGGGGGGCCCGGTGCCAGCAGTGGGCCCCCCACCCGTCATCGGAGGGTCAGCTGTATCGGCATCCAGCCGATAAAGCTGACCGCATAGAGAGAGAAGGAGCGAGCGCTCCTTCTCTCCCATAATCCCCCTCAGCGTATGACAGCGGGCGCAATAACATCACTGCCGGCGCCCGCTGTCAGACGCTGAGAGGGAGAACAGTGAGCAGCACAGGAGCCGGGAGGTGAGTATTTTTTTTTATTTTTTTTTTAATGGGGGTGCAGTCGAGTCCTGGCTGGAGAAGTCGTCATGTCGGTGTGGGCCAGATGGAAAAGACATGAAAAGTGAACAATTCCATTAGAAAGAACATCAGCGGTAAGTCATTATCTGTACCTGTGCTGTAATCTATATGTTCTGTAGGACTGGTATTATTTAACACAGACCATATGGCGGTAATATCAATATTGGTCTTTTTATATATAGATTATTTTGGCCAACAGCGCGGTCATTTGCTGAGGTTCTCTGATGATGGGCCCACTCAGAAGTTTTGCCCCCACTAAACCAAAACCCTAGCTACGCCTATGGCTCTCTCTCTAGTCTTTCTTTCTCGCTCTCTGTTCTTTCCTTCTCGCTCTCTGTTCTTTTTTCTCTCTGTTCTTTCTTTGTCTCTTTTCTTTCTTTACTCTCTTTCTTTCTCTGTTTGTTCTTTCTCTCTCGCTGCTCTTTCTTTCTTTTCCTCAGTACCAGCCACTGTGCCCTCATTACCAGTCAGTGTGATCAGCAGTGCTAAATGGTTACGCTTGGGGCGAGGATATGTGTGTGATTAGCTGTGAAATGGGTGTTGTCGGGGCGTGGGCTAAAATTTTCAGCGGCGCGCAACATGCGCCGCAGCCTTTAATCCTCTTTCCTGTCTTCCAAATTTGGGAGGTATGTTGTATGACCTCCTACAACTTCTGGCCATGCTCCTGATGAGCGCGACGGATGGTCTCGTGAGGGATCTCCTCCCACACCTGGACTAAAGCATCCACCAACTCCTGGACAGTCTGTGGTGCAACGTGGCATGGCCTAAAATTTTCTGCAGCATGCACAGCGTGCCACAGCCTTTGTCCCTCTTTCCCTTATTCAAAGGTTGGGAAGTATGATGGTGGGCCCCAAGAATATATTTTCTCTGGTGGGCCCAAGGTTCTCCAGTCCGACGCTGCTGGCAAGGTCCATGTATGTTGGCTCCTTAACAGCCTTAAATACCATGCTTCAGCAGCAGGGGCGTACATATAAATCATGGGGCCCCATAGCAAAAGTCTGAATGTTCCCCACCCCCCCAAAAAAAAAACCCAGAGGCATTGTAAATGTAAAGTGCCAGCACAGTGAGGGAAGTTGAGTCGCACAGAGACAGGGGTTTTGGGGGTACTCGGCACCGATCACGTCGACTTCTATGGGGGATGTCACGAGTAGCACAGCTCGGTCCGTGACCTGGGCGATCACTGGAATGTGGGATATTTCCAGGGGATGATAGAATGTTCGTGTAGTTTGTCGTGACGCCACCTGTAGTACCTGGTCAGGGTGTCCAGCGCTGCTGTGCAGGTCCTCTGGAAGGGATGGTGTAGTGCAGGTAGGTGATAAGTCTTCTACAGGTAACACGCTATCCTTCCAGGGCAGATAGATGTGAGATAGAGCAATGGTGCAGAGTGATGTAGCAGAGTGGACTATGCGACGTAGTAAGAAAGCAGGAAACACTTCAAGTTAAACGTTGCATAATAAAATTTTTAATAATAACATTACAAAAGTGCAAATAGCATTACTGCCGAAGTTCGTTGAGACTTCTTAGGACTGCCCCCACCGGGGTAACTTCACAGTGTCCTTTACTTGTGCTTGTGGAGGACCCGCTCTAAACCTCCAACTGTGGTCTTGGGTGGGCTGCAAGACTTTCCTTTAGCAGACCTCACTTTCGGCCACACCAAACGGGTTTTTAGTTTCTGAGGTAGTTGAAAATAGTGCACAGTTAAGTTTTTTGTAAAACCAAGATGGAGCACCGAAGTGCCAACTATTTACAGAAAAGTTTGTGAGCCAGTACAGTTCATGGCTTCAAAGTTCAACATTTTGATTACATTGAAACACCATTACCCAACCTGGGTATATAAAGGCAACAATAAACTTGTTCTTCTGAACATTCACCCGTCCGGGTACATCAAACCATTACCCAACATGGGTATATTAAGGCAACAATAAACTTCTTTTTATGAACATTCACCCGTCCGGGTACATCAATAATTTAACGTTTTACATACAGAGACCCTGTCCGGGTTATTTAGACATCTTTGGCTGGCCTCTTACAGGTACCACCTGGTACTCTTCTGGAGCTTGCCAAACATCCGTGACAGGAGGGTCCACCCAGACCTGATGACGTCGTGTGGCCTGTACAGTTACGTCGTGACCCGCTATCTGGGTCTGTGTGGCCACCTCTTTCATCTCCCTCCGGGTCTGGAACCCTATGTCCCAGACTGTACGAACCCCAGGGTGCCTAACAGGCGCCGGGTACGGGCCAGCTATCCTTATCATGTCCATAGCTGGGGCTGCTGAGGAGACCACTGAGGGAGACTGGGGAGATTTACGGCGTGGGGTGGGCACTTGTGCAGAGGCCTGGTTGGGGGAGGCTGAAGGCTCGGAGGGTCTGTCAGTTTCCTGACACTCTGGGGAGTAGGGGTCGCACCTGGTAACATTTAGGGCGTACCATCCATTGTAAACCCAGTGTTGGGTGTAAGTCACCAAGTCTCCTGCCAACAGGTCCCTCCCCGGGTGTCCTTCTGGGAGGTGAGCCTCCACGTCCCGCCGGGTTACAAAGACTTCTAAATAAAGTCCAGGCTCCTGGATGAAGCCCCAACCACCTTTTAACTTAAAGTTCCGTACTGCACCCTTACGCCGCGGCTCCCTCACCGTACTTTTATCCTTTCTATACGTGCCTTCTCTGCCAGGTCCTTCTCCAGGTGACGTTGCCGAAGCTTTTGGGATTCTCGCTGCTCCCTTTGTCGCTCTGCTTCCCGCTCCCGACGTCTCCACTCTTCCTCCTGACGCCGGTTGTAATTCTCCTCCACCAGCAGCTCCATGTCTCCACCATCAAATGCCAGCTTACGATGTCCGGTTTGCGGCAGCTCTCCTGGCGCCCGCCAGTCCTGGCAGCGCTCACCTGTGGCGGAAGCAGCCGGCTCTGGAACAGATGACGGTCGGGGCTCCGGTACAGGCAGGTAGAGCTCCATGAGGACGGGTGTCGCTTCTTCTGCCTCAGCGACGGGGGCAGACACGGGATCTGGGGTGCTGGTGCGGCGTTTTCTGCAGGAACGGGTGCCTGCACTGTGATACTGGCAACCGGTTCAGATTGCAAGGGCTGGGATGCCCGCACGGCCTCCTCTACTGGAACGGGTGCCTCCACTGAGATACTGTCAACCGGTTCAGATTGCAAGGGCTGGGATGCCCGCACGGCCTCCTCTACTGGAACAGGTGCCTCCACTGAGATACTGTCAACCGGTTCAGATTGCAAGGGCTGGGATGCCCGCACGGCCTCCTCTACTGGAACGGGTGCCTCACCTTCCGGTACAGACACTTCAGGGGGTAAGAGGGATTGGCGCCGCTCCAAGTGTAGTTTTAGGGCCCGCCAGCTCGCTTCCATCCTGGCGACCTCCTCCCGGTGCCGGGCCAGGTCTCTCAGGGTATCCTCCGCTTCTTCCAGCGTAGGAGGGATTCCAGGCCGGGTGCCAAACGGTGGCTCCGAGGCGATCGGGTCGCTTCCGTGGGGGGAGAGCTCTGACTCCTCCATCCCTTCCCACTTCTGCTCACGTCCGTTCGCCATCTCTGCCAAGTCACATGTGTCATTAGCATCAGGAGAGGCGCCATCTTTTGTAGGGAGGCGGGACCTTCGCGTTCGTTTCCGCCCACTGAGGAGGATGAGGAGGCGGAACTCCAGAGCTGTGGGGCACGATCTTACATTGCAGTAACATTTAGAGTGGGCGGACATCGTTTTCGCGCCACGGAGTGAGTGTACGCCCACGAGAGCACGCCCCTAATTCTTCACCTGTGCCTCGTGGCGCAGATATGACGGAAAAATGGCAAATACAGTCTATGATGATTTTTGCAATTCTCAAGCAAAAAAACAGTTCAATTAAGGCACACAGGACTCGCTTATAGCGAGCTTCTGAATCCTGTTCGTGACGCCAAAGTTGAGTCGCACAGAGCCACAGGTTTTGGGGGTACTCGGCACCGATCACGTCGACTTCTATGGGGGATGTGACGGGTAGCACAGCTATGTCCGTGCCCTGGTCGCTCACTGGAATGTGGGATATTTCCAGGGGATGATAGAATGTTTGTGTAGTTTGTCGTGACTCCACCTGTAGTACCTGGTCAGGGTGTCCAGCGCTGCTGTGCAGGTCCTCTGGCAGGGATGGTGTAGTGCAGCTAGGTGATAAGTCTTCTACAGGTAAGACGGTATCCTTCCAGGGCAGATAGATGTGAGATAGAGCAATGGTGCAGAGTGATGTAGCAGAGTGGAGTATGCGAAGTAGTAAGAAAGCAGGAAAGGAAACAATTCTTACTACAAAGACATGCAGCATAAGGCTGCCTCAACCCCTCCCATCCAACTAGCTACACCCTGTTCTAACCAGCCTGAGCTAGACCATCCCATTGGGTCCGCCTACACTCAGCTGGCATAGTGTACTGTTGAATGCAGTGGTTGGAGTCAATGGGGTGTTTCCTCCTTACCTGAGAGTAAGTTGTCACACCGCTGGGTGCGATGCAAATCTCTGTGGCGACTGGACCCTCGGGTGCTTCTGTCTTTTCACAAATGCCGGCTTTACCCGGCAATTGAATCAGAGGCTATTTTACTATGTAGAAGTGAATAAACTATAAATATATGTATATATATATACATATATTATATGTCACAATGACATGTATATATACATATATGTATTCTATGTGTGTATATTTTGTGTTTACAAGGAAAGAAAGTGTTTTTTTAGTTGCGATATTTTGTTCCCATAGACTTACATGGGACTTCCGGTATCGGAATCGGATATCGGCGATATTTAGTGATATCGGCGATACCATTCCGATCCGATATTTTTGGATATCGGAAAGTATCGCTCAACTCTAATTACAATTTATATGTGACAGTCACACAGATTAAAATTATTTCACTTACGAAAATTGTTAGTTCGGACAGCATGTATTACATGTCCAGCATGGACTCATCAAAGTGATGAGATGACGCAATAATGTACGATAAAAAATAAACATTTTAAAAAAACATTATGCATTGTCACAATTTAAGTGGGTGCCTGCAAGTGGAGGTGAAACAAAGGCTACAGATAGCAAAGGTATATACTATGTCTGTATCAGACAGTGGCCAGCCTCTGATGGGTAATGTCGATGTTATACTGTACGTCAATAAAGGCTGCGTCTGCAATCATGCATTTTTTGCTTGTAGAGTGTTGAAGAGGGTAAAAGCATGTCTGGTTGCGCAAGGCTTTCTCCGGCAACACTACCTTCCTTGTGTCACGGGTAGGGTAGCGTGTGTCTATTATATGACTCTCTCTAAAATGTGACGTTACGCAGCCTTATTCTGCCCTAGGGACGGCAAAAATACGACAGCAGTAATAATTTACTTTTATAAAACTCCACCTATGAGCAACAAAACAAGCACGTTCCCTCTTCCGGTTCCTGCGCTGACATGTGAGGAGGGAGTTTGGAGACGCTCATGAATTTCTCCCAGGTATCCAAGCATATCGGGCCGATAGGAGAGCATTAAAACCACCCCGGGAACACTGACACCTTTTACATTCGTGGGGACATAATTTATGGAGCGCTACTTGCTACGGAGTTCACAACAGACCCGAACGGTTTACCTATCCAACTGAAGCAGAAGGACAAGATGGCGCATGGAGGAGAGAAAGAGGAAAGAGGCGCGATGCTGAGCGCTGCCATAGACATGCATCAAGAGCTATTATCAGAAGCACCATGTGACCTGAGAGTTCCTCAGGAATTTGATTCCCAGAAAATGGCTGGAGAGGTCACAGTCCTTCTCTTACCAGACATTCAGAAGCTGCTGGAGTCGGCATTGCAATCGTCATTGTCTTCCATACAAAAGTCTGTAGATCTGAATACCATTGCAATTACCAAGCTGCAACAGGATGTGGCGCTGCTACAACAGGAGAAGCAACTTGCTCAAGACAGACAACAGAACCTTCAGCAGAACTTACAAAATTTATAGACAAAACAGAGGACTTGGAAAATCGCTCGAGACGAAGCAATTTACGTCTCGTAGGACTGCCTGAATCGTTTAAATCAGCAGACTTACAATCCATCTGTGAGAATGATCTACCGAAAATATTGTGACTTAAGTACTACTGTCGTGTGGACCGTGCACATCGTGTGGGACCGCCGCAAAACAACAACAGGCAAGGGGAGGCATCGAAACCAACGATGTACAGACCACGGCAAGTAATAATGAAGCTGTTAGATTATAACGACAAAGTTTCATTGTTACGGGCATTCAGAGAAGCGAGGCGCCCAGTGCTACTCCATGGCTATGAGATTCTGCTCTTTGAGGACTTCTCAGTATCGGTCTCCAAGAAGAGGAGGGCGTTCAGTTCCATTTGCACAACGTTGTTTGAGCGAGATGTTCGCTTTCAACTACTGTTCTCAGCGCGTTTGCGGTTACAAAAATCTGACGGGACATATGTCATTTATGACACACCAGAACAAGCCGAAGCAGCCTTGGAACGAAATCCACAAAGTGATAGGGAGGTACAGCGAGGCAGTTCCAGGTTCTCCCCACGCAGACGACGACAAGATGGCAGTTCATGAAGGAGATCAGGAAAGATGAAAGAGATTCTCTCCACGTTAAATTACATATGAGATATATTTGCTGTTTGAGCCGTTTCTATTGGAGTTCCTTCATACCTATGCTAAAGCATGATAGCTTTGCTGCAATTTTAGATGGTTAAATTAGTTAATTGATATTAGATGTTGAAGATCTCTCATGAGAGAGGGGATCTTGATACACGTGGGACAACTGACTTCCACATTACATATGGAGGGACAATAAGTGAAGCAGGCTATTGGGGTTTCATGCTTTGGACACACGGGGGGGTACACTGAATAGCCTGGGAGGATGTGGGTAATCTCCTCACAGGTTAGAAAAAAGGAAGTCACATAAACAGAGGTAGTGGTGGAGAGACTATGACGCTTACAGCGGTTTATTGTTAAACAAGAGTTACTAGAAAAGGGTAGCAAGGGACCTCTCTCCAATAATTAATCCTGGAATTGTCAATATATCTTGATTTGGTATTTGATAATGTGGTGCTACTTCCTCCTTTCCTCGCAGGTTGGTGCCAACGACGGCCATAAGAGGGTACACCGTCTCCTCCAGCACACTCATAACTTTTCTGCTGCCCATTCAATATGAAGATCATCTCCTGGAATGTCAAAGGCTTGCGGGCGCCGGAGAAGCGCACAATGATTCTGAGGTACCTCCGCCGGTGGAAGCCGGACATAGCACTTCTCCAAGAGACACATCTGAAGGTGACTGATTTTCCTCCCATGCACAAATTTTGGGTGGGAGACAGTTACGGGTCACAGGGCACGGAGCGCAAGACAGGGGTATTGACATTAATCAGCAAGCACTTCAAGGGCAAGGTGATTGACTCCGAAAATGACACAGATGGTCGTTGGGTGAGAATATCATTATCACTTGACAACAAAACCTATAGTATTTATAACATATACGGACCCACAGAAGACAATGGACCATTTTTCCAAGAATTGGAGGCACGTATACTTCAAGACACAATTTCACTGAAAATAGTAGGTGGTGACTTAAATACGGTGAATCGAACCAGTGAAGACCGTCGGTCGATGCGAACGACTGTGCGATCACATGACACACGTTTGAAACCCTTGCTAGACACGACTAACTTTGTAGATATTTGGAGACACCTGAACCCAGATGGCAGTGAATATTCCTTCTATTCGTCGGCACATGACTCTTGGTCAAGAATAGATTATATATTGCTATCACAGGAGCTAGTAAGGGGAGTGG
This sequence comes from Oophaga sylvatica, assembly GCA_033576555.1. Taxonomy (NCBI): domain Eukaryota; kingdom Metazoa; phylum Chordata; class Amphibia; order Anura; family Dendrobatidae; genus Oophaga; species Oophaga sylvatica. The sequence goes on along the minus strand of JARQOD010010065.1, from coordinate 663 downwards.
AAGAGGCACATGTGCACAACGTAGCTATATCTGACCACGCACCCGTATCAGTGACCCTGCCAGATATGGTTCAGATGGGGCCAGACCAAACTTTGCGCTTCCCTTCCTATTTGTTAACGGATGAGAATTTTCGAGATCAGGTGAAGCAATGGTGGTTAGAATATGTAAGGTATAATGGAGATAGTAGGGATAGGCAGGAACTTTTATGGAACATAAAACCCACACAAAAAAACGGGGGTCAAGAGTTATTTTTAAAAAGCACAATTTTAATGAATAATTTTAAAATACAATTACACTATGAACAGGGTATCACAACTAACGCAGGTCAAAAGAATAGGACAATTTTTCACCCAATATATAAGCATAAATCTAGTAAACTGCACACCGTGTGCAGGACTAAATAAGTATAATCACACAAACACCAATATATGGACATGCATAGGCACATATGAAGCAGCACTACAATATCATCGTCCATGCAAGACAAATAAAGTGCTTATGTGCAAAAATATGGTAACAATAGTAGCAGCAGCCTCATAAATATAAATAGTGCATAAAAGGAATAAATTCAATAAAGTGCAAATGCCAAAATGTATACCTACAGATGGGTGAAAGTCCTGACTTCAGCCTGCCGCCCCAACGTGTGTTTCGCCGTTCTTCGTC
>JARQOD010010064.1:0-28793 GCA_033576555.1 Oophaga sylvatica | reverse complement strand
TGTAAACTCTGCAGATGAGTTGTGGTTGGAAGACATTGTCATGGCTGTCTGGGCCAGATGGGAAAAATGAACGACTCCATCAGAAAGAACGTCACCTTAAGTTGCTATCTATAATGGTATTGCAATCTCTCATATGTTTTGCAGGACTAGTATCTGCCACTCTATGGTCACCATATGATGGTAATATTGTTGTTGGTCTTCGTTTAGTGATGTATTTTCAGCAGCATGGTCAACTGTTGAAGTTCCCCTATACCCACAACTAGGGTACACCACGGTAATTGTAAACGTGCTCACCAGTTTAGGGGCCCACTCAGATGTTTCCCCCCCCCGTACGTAACCCTTAGCTACTCCTCTAATCAAGAGGTTTATCAAACCAGGGGAGGAGTCCCGAGGAGATAATTTGCATATTCCCAGTGCCTTCTGGGATAAGTGAAGAGTCTCCGCGAGCTCAAGGAACACTGGATTTTGGCTGTTGCAGCTGAAAGGAGGACATCAGTAAACCAGGGGAGGAGTCCCGAGGAGATAATTTGCATATTCCCAGTGCCTTCTGGGATAAGTGAAGAGTCTCCGCGAGCTCAAGGAACACTGGATTTTGGCTGTTGCAGCTGAAAGGAGGACATCAGTAAACCAGGGGAGGAGTCCCGAGGAGATAATTTGCATATTCCCAGTGCCTTCTGGGATAAGTGAAGAGTCTCCGCGAGCTCAAGGAACACTGGATTTTGGCTGTTGCAGCTGAAAGGAGGACATCAGTAAACCAGGGGAGGAGTCCCGAGGAGATAATTTGCATATTCCCAGTGCCTTCTGGGATAAGTGAAGAGTCTCCGCGAGCTCAAGGAACACTGGATTTTGGCTGTTGCAGCTGAAAGGAGGACATCAGTAAACCAGGGGAGGAGTCCCGAGGAGATAATTTGCATATTCCCAGTGCCTTCTGGGATAAGTGAAGAGTCTCCGCGAGCTCAAGGAACATTGGATTTTGGCTGTTGCAGCTGAAAGGAGGACATCAGTAAACCAGGGGAGGAGTCCCAAGGAGATAATTTGCATATTCCCAGTGCCTTCTGGGATAAGTGAAGAGTCTCCGCGAGCTCAAGGAACACTGGATTTTGGCTGTTGCAGCTGAAAGGAGGACATCAGTAAACCAGGGGAGGAGTCCCGAGGAGATAATTTGCATATTCCCAGTGCCTTCTGGGATAAGTGAAGAGTCTCCGCGAGCTCAAGGAACACTGGATTTTGGCTGTTGCAGCTGAAAGGAGGACATCAGTAAAAGTTTTGGCTTATATTTCACCGCTTGATAATCTCTTGAACAATAAGAACATGGAAGAGGCTAGGAGCCATGTGGTGAGCTGCATTTCTTGCTACATGTTCATAGACTTACCAGTGGAAAAGCCAAACTTCACATGCCAGAAATGCAAGCTTGTGTCCCTGTTGGAGGAAAAGTTGCAAAATCTGGAAGAGAGGTTATCTACATTGAAGACCATTAAGGAAGGTGAAGAGTTCTTAGACAGAGCAGAATTATCTCTTCATGGTACAGAAAGAGAAGAAATTCGAAGTGCAACTGAAGAAACAGAGGAATGGATGCATGTGACCCAGAGAAGCAGGAGGATCAGGAGGCAGTCAGCACCAATTCTGCTCAGGAACCAATACCAGGCTCTTACACAGGAGAACGATGAAGAAATACATCAGGATAAGACTTTGCCCACAAACAACCTTGTACGCCCTCAGAGTCCTCCTGAATGGAGAAAGAAAACTGTTGTGAAGAAGAAACGGAGAGTTGTTGTCATGGGCGATTCCCTGTTGAGAGGAACAGAGGCCGCTATCTGCAGACCGGATATAACCTCAAGAGAAATGTGCTGTCTTCCAGGTGCAAAAATTAAAGATGTGTCTGACAGGATATCAGGACTCTTCAGACCTAAAGATGACTACCCATTCCTGCTAATACATGTGGGGACAAATGACACTGCTAGAAACGACCTGGAAACCATCTGCAGTGACTTTGAAAACTTAGGTAAGAAAGTGAAAGAACTGGTAGCGCAGGTGGTCTTCTCTTCCATCCTCCCAGTGGATGGCCATGGAACAAGGAGGTGGAATAAGATTCTGCAGGTGAACAACTGGCTACGTCGATGGTGCCGTCAGCAAGGATTTGGATTTCTGGATCACGGAGTGAATTACCTATACGATGGACTACTTGCTAGAGATGGGGTGCACCTTACGAAGACTGGAAAACATGTATTTGGAAGTCGCCTTGCTACACTCATCAGGAGAGCTTTAAACTAGAACAATGTGGGAAGGGAAGCAAAACGCCAGCAAAAGCCATACACTTGACAAATACTATTGAGATTTCTGCTATTAGAAGTGAAGGGGAAGAACAAAGACAAAAAAATTTACATAATAAAAATATTGAAGGAAGAGAAACCAATCACAAACTAAAGTGTTTCTATACGAATGCACAAAGCATGGGCAACAAACAAGGAGAACTGGAGCTACTAATGCAGGAGAAGAAATATGATGTCATTGGAATCACTGAGACTTGGTGGGACGATACACATGATTGGAATACAAGGCTAGAAGGATACAACTTATTTGCAAGAAACAGACTTGATAAACGAGGAGGAGGTGTCGCATTGTATGTTAGAAAAGAGTATATCTGCACAGAGATTGACGCTTCAGAGACTGGGAGTTCTGTGGAAACTGTTTGGGTAAGAATACAAGGACAGAACAATGGAAAGGACACCATTGTAGGCATTTACTACAGGCCGCCTGTGCAAGCTGAAGATATGGATGAACTCTTTATGCATCAAATGGCCAAGTTCTCCAAAAAATATGACATAGTGGTCATGGGAGATTTCAACTATCCAGACATTTGTTGGGAATCTCTCTCAGGCAAAACTAACAGGTCCAGGAAATTCTTATCCTCTCTTGCTGACAACTTTATCTTCCAAAAGGTAATGGAGAAAACAAGGGGATCTGCTACCTTGGATCTAATCCTCATAAACAGGGAGGAAATGGTGGAGGAGGTAAGAGTGGCTGGGACTCTAGGAGGTAGTGACCATGCTATTTTAGAATTTTGGATAACAAGAGGAGGAAGACCTGTGAAGACTCAGATGTCAAGGTTAGATTTCAGAAAGGCAGATTTTAAGGAACTCAGAAAGAGAATTGGAGGGATCCAATGGCTGGATATCCTTAAGGACAAAAATGTCCAGAAAGGATGGAAAATCTTGAAAAATGAGATTCTCAAAGCACAATCGTTAACAAGTCCGAAAAGAGGGAAGAATGGGAAGCATTTAAGGAAACCAGGATGGATGAACATAGAACTTAAACACATGCTAAAAAGGAAGAAAGAAATGTTTATCAAATGGAAAGAGGGAGGCATATCTAAAGAAGAATATAATGCCGTCTGCAGAACCTGCAGGGCACAAATCAGATTATCTAAAGCTGACAATGAATTAAGGCTTGCAAGTGACGTCAAAAGCAACAAAAAAGGATTTTGGGGATACGTCAAAAGTAAAAGAAAAGTCAAAGATGCTATAGGATTTTTACAGGATGAAAATGATGAAATGGTAAGTCAGGATGTTGAGAAGGCTGAACTTTTAAATTCCTATTTTGCATCTGTTTTCTCTCAGAAAGGAAATGTAACATCAACTGATCTTCACTGTCCTATTAAAGGAATAGAAGAATCCAGGATATCTATAAACAGAAAGACAGTGAGGAAACACTTAGCTAACATAAATGAATTCAAGTCTCCAGGTCCAGATGAATTACACCCCAGGGTACTGAAGGAGATAGCAGAAGAAATTCTTGAACCACTGTCCATAATCTTTGAAAATTCTTGGAGAACAGGAGAAGTCCCAGAAGACTGGAGAAGAGCAAATGTTGTTCCTATCTTCAAAAAGGGGAAGAAGGTGGACCCAGGGAACTACAGGCCGGTGAGTCTGACTTCTATACCAGGAAAGATCTTTGAACAAATTATTAAAGAACATGTATGCAAGTACCTGGATAAGAATGAAGTGATTAAACAGAGTCAGCATGGGTTTGTAACTAATAAGTCATGTCAGACTAACTTAATTTCCTTCTATGACAGAATCACTGACTGGGTGGATCAGGGAAATGCTGTAGATATAGTATATATTGACTTCAGCAAAGCATTTGACAAAGTATCTCACACAATCCTTATTGAAAAAATGACTAAGTATGGAATGGACAAGGCAACTGTTAGGTGGATTCATAACTGGCTTAGTGATCGGACCCAAAGAGTGGTTGTAAATGGCTGCACATCCAGTTGGAAGAATGTCTCAAGTGGGGTACCACAAGGCTCTGTTTTGGGCCCTGTATTGTTCAACATCTTTATCAATGATTTAGATGAAGGAATTGAGGGTAAACTGATCAAATTTGCTGATGACACAAAGCTAGGAGGTGTAGCTAATACTAGAGAAGAGAGAGAGAGGATTCAAAAAGATATACATAAACTGGAGCAGTGGGCAGCAACTAACAGAATGGATTTTAACAGGGAAAAATGCAAAGTACTACATCTGGGCAATAAAAATGAAAAAAGCATATACAAAATGGGAGGAATAGGGCTAAGTAACAGCACATGTGAAAAAGACTTGGGTATACTAATTGATCACAGACTTAACATGAGTCAACAGTGTGATGCAGCAGCAAAAAAGGCAAATGCAATTCTAGGATGTATCAACAGAAGCATACAGTCTAGATCACGTGAGGTCATTATTGCCCTCTACTCCTCTTTGGTCAGACCTCATCTGGAATACTGTGTCCAGTTTTGGGCACCACATTTTAAAAAAGACATCAACAAACTGGAGCAAGTTCAGAGAAGAGCCACCAGAATGGTGACCGGTCTGCAAACCATGTCCTATGAGGAACGGTTGCAGGATTTGGGAATGTTTAGCTTGCAAAAAAGAAGACTGAGAGGAGACTTAATAGCTGTCTACAAATATCTCAAGGGCTGTCACATTGTAGAAGGATCATCTTTATTCTCATTTGCACAAGGAAAGACTAGAAGCAATGGGATGAAACTGAATGGGAGGAGACACAGATTAGATATTAGAAAAAACTTTTTGACAGTTAGGGTGATCAATGAGTGGAACAAGCTGCCACAAGAGGTGGTGAGTTCTCCTTCAATGGAAGTCTTCAAACAGAGGCTGGATAGGCATCTGTCTGGGATGATTTAGAGAATCCTGCTTTGAGCAGGGGGTTGGACCAGAAGGCCCAGGAGGTCCCTTCCAACTCTACCATTCTATGATTCTATGATTCTATGATCTGTTGTGAACCAAACTTTTCAGTTATAGGACCCCTGATAATAAGATGAACGGATGATGTTGTGTTCAGACCTGCAGGGGAACTGGAATGCTACTACAGATCAAATAAAGAATAATATATTCACATTGAAATCAAGGATGACTGTTTTCAAGTAATCCATGAGGTTCTCCAGATATCAAGGGACATATTTTGCAATAAATACATACCGTATATACTCATGTATAAGCCGACTTTTTCAGCCCCTTTTTTGGGCTGAAAAAGACCCCCTCGGCTTATGCACGGGTCACGGTTTTAACTTACAGTTTACTGATGCAGGGAGGAGGTCCCCGTCGTCTCCGGTACATGCCCGCGGCCCCCTGCAGCCTCTGTCAGTGTCCCGGTGGCTGACAGGGCCGGCGGTCAGCGTTGGCGGTCGGCGGTTGGCAGCAGGACAGGTGCCGGTGTCCTGAGCTGGCGGGGACACCGGCGCGCAATGGGGGCCAGGTGCCGGTGTCGCCGCTAGCTCAGGCCCCCGGCACTGGCGATATTTACCGGTCTTACCGGTCAGCGTTCCACTGCTGTGACCCGCTCTGAGTCTGCCGTCTTCCGTCCTCTGCATTGACGTTAAGTTCAGAGGGCGCGATGACGTAGTACGCACCCTCCTGAACAGTCACTGCAGAGCCGGCAACTCGGAGAAGAGGAGGAGAGGAGCCGCGGACAGCTGGCAGGAACAGAGGTGAGTATATATATATTTTTTTTCTTTATTGCAGCAGCAACATGATAGGATTAAATCCTATCACCATTACAATTATTGAGCAGCATTTTGGGGCATATTGGGGCATACTGTATATAAAAGGAGCCATTCATGGGCCTGCATTACAATTTATTGAGCAGCATATTGGGGCATACTGTATATAAAAGGAGCCATTCATGGGCCTGCATTACAATTTATTGAGCAGCATATGGGGCATATTGTATATAACGGAGCCATTCATGGGCCTGCATTACAATTTATTGAGCAGCATATGGGGGCATATTGGGGCATACTGTATATAAAAGGAGCCATTCGTGGGCCTGCATTACAATTTATTGAGCAGCATATTGGGGCATACTGTATATAAAAGGAGCCATTCATGGGCCTGCATTACAATTTATTGAGCAGCATATGGGGCATATTGTATATAACGGAGCCATTCATGGGCCTGCATTACAATTTATTGAGCAGCATATGGGGCATACTGTACGGTATATAAAGGAGCATGTCATGGGGCCACCATTATTCACTGTGCAGCATTATTTGAGGCATATTTTTGTATAGAGCATCTTATGTGGCCCATCATAAACTTTATGTAGCATCTTATGGGCCCATCATGAACTTTATGGAGCATTATATGGGCCCATCATGAACATTATGGAGCATCATATGAGGCGTATTTTGTATGGAGCACCTTATGGGGCACATCATGAACTGTATGGAGCATTATATGGGGCTCATGATTCAATATGGAGCCTCCTTGCTTTGCCCAAGCATTGCTGAGTACACGTACAGGTATACCGTATCTCTTGTCTTGGATACACAGTACGTACCGTAATTTGAGAATTTACCAGTAGCTGCTGCATTTTCCACCCTAGGCTTATACGCGAGTCAATAACTTTTCCCAGTTTTTTTAGGCTAAAGTTGGGGGGTCGGCTTATACACGGGTCGGCTTATACATGAGTATATACGGTATATTAAAATAATAAAAATTGCAATTAATTAAAATAATAAACTAAATATTTTAACAATAAAACAAGACAAATGTTAAAAAATATATACCTGTTGAAAAGACTGTTACATTTGCATAAATGTAATGTCCTAGTAGCTCATTTTCATTGCTGACAGCTTCCAAGAGTTGCGACTTTTTAAGTTCTACACTACCTTCTCCATTATTTATCTGCAAATAGAATAAGAAATAATATTGTTTGTAATAAATATTTCTGTAGATTTACTGAAAAAAAAAAACATTAAAGGAGTTTTCCTTGATTTTATTTTTTGGGTCTTTCCTTAAGATCCTATCCTCACGTCCTACAAACACACAGACATACACACACATCATATAGGCATATAGGCATACATGTACATTGGCAACATAAACACAGTCTGCACATACATACAGGTATGCACACTACAGTGCCAGCCACACTAATCACCATTTGTGTGCACAATTACACTATGGTCCAGCATCCACATATTACTGATGAAGATGAGCCACTCATGATGTGTGCAAAAATAATCCATAAAGGCATACATCATTCGTAGGTTAGTTCCTTGATAACATGGCCAGTTCCCGGTTTTTACATTTTTGTTTATTTCCTCCCCTTATTCCAAGAGCCATAACTTTTTTTATTTTTGTGTCCACATAGACGTATGAAGGCTTGTTCTTGGATAGACAAGCTGTACGTTTGAGTGACACCATTCATTTGACTACATACTATAGTGGAAAATGGGAAAAAAATCAATTTGCAGTTAAACTGTTAAAAAAAACCTGCAATTCTGACATTGTTTTCTGTGAATTGTTTTTTTATCAGTACAATGTGGTGCAAAATTAAATCAGAAATTTTTAAAATAAAACTATTTTGATTGTGTCTCCGTTTTTAATTTTTTGGTCGATAGGGCAGCTCAGTAACAAGGAAGGGGAGAGGGTGCACTACCATATGTAGTAGGAAAATATGCAAATGTAATAATGGGGTGCAACACCTAGTATGGATAATAGCCATGAACTGGAGAGAAGACCAATCAAAAAAATGGTATGCACATCCACATAATGGCTAATTGGTCGGTTTTTCTTCTCTCCAGTTCATGATAGAGCAGCTCAGGGCTGTGGAGTCGGTAAGCCAAACCACCGACTCCGACTCCTCAATTTCCTTGACTTCTGACACCACAGCACTGGTTACTACTGAGCATGTACATTAAGTGCAGCACAGATTCATCTCAACTAAAAGCCGAGATCATTAGATCAGGAATAGAACAGACATTTATAGGACATTTCATAACTTTCCCAAATTCTTATGAAAACATTTACAGCCCATCCTACGCTGAACTACTGTACCCAATTTATTAAATATCTTAGGAATCGGAGTCGGTCCATTTTATACCGATTCCAACTCCGACTCCACAGCTCTGTGAATTGTCATCAGACAGTTTTTATTGTTTTTATTGATACCATTGATACATTTCTTACAGCAACTGTTACAGCTACAAAAACCCTCCACAATTTTGCCAATTTGTCATTTTCCCTGTTTATTGTGTTAATGGATTGGGTTAATTATTTTTATATTCTGATAGCTCAGACATATGTGTATTTTTTTCGATTTTTATTATCTTTATGTTTGATGAAGGTAAACGGGCAATTTAAACAGTTGTGTTTGTTTAGGAAGATTGACAGTCATCTTGCCCTACTTCCATTTTCTAATAATTGTGCCAAGAGTTGTTCCCTTCTCACTAAGCTGCTTCTGTGTCTGGATTGATGTCAAACATGATTTATATATATCGATTTAATACTAAGCTACCATTGTGGCACATATATCTTTGTACTTCTGGAATCTTTTGTATGGGGCTCTATAAATGTATGCATTTTGCATTAGAGATGAGCGAGCATTAATACACTCAGATGGTCGTTACTCGAACCAAGCAATTGCTAATGCTTGAATTATCGTTTCGAGTTTCGAGTAACAAGTATAATAGAAGTCAATGGGAAATTAGAGCATTTTTCCGGCAGACCCTACAAAGACATCTGGAGGGCAGTGAAAATGTTGAAATGAATGGAAAAAGTACTAAATGAAAGGAGAACAGCATGGGGAAGACCCCTGGAAGCATCTCTGACTTCCAGATGGCTGATGTGAACAATGATGTCACACCTTTACTCCACTTTAAGAACTGACAATAAAACATTTAAAATCGACAAAAAATTGGACTTTACATGAAAAGAAAGGTTAAAAAACATTATTTCCTGCATAATGACTTTTATATAAGGCAAAATTTAAAAAGGATTTTTTTAAAATAATAATTTAAGTCAACTGAAATTGAAATTTTTAGTAAAAAAAAGAAAATTTCAGTGTAATTTACGAAGGAAGCAAGAAATGCCAAGAATGTGATGTAAGAGTAACTCAGAATACACCCTGTATAAGACATAATGAAGGATCTCATACACATTTTGTTTAAATTGTCATGTGGTGGTACTCCTAGACTCAAACGCTATGCACCAAGTGCAAAGCCTTCCACAAATTACAAGCAGGATCATCCATACAACCTTGAAGGCACCAACTGTAGTATTTCATTCAAATATTGTGAGCAAAGTAGAGTTGTGGTACTGCTCCACTCATAAAAGTTCTACACAGTGCAAAGCCTGCCAAAAAATTACAAGCAGGGTAATCTATACACCCTTGTAGGCAACAACTCATCGGCTTTAATTAAAATATTTAGAAAGTGTACACCTGTAGCAGGCCAATTTTTATTTCAAACCAATGAAATTTCACACAAAGCAGGTTCTACAGTATATATAACAAAAGCCATTTTTTAACCAAAAATATTTTGTAAACTGTACCAGGCCAATCATTTTTTAAACATTTTAACCTGCCATAAACTGTACACAAAGCAGGTTAAACTGTATGGATGAATCATTGAATCCATATAAAGTTTTGTTTGGTTTTTTAGAGTTTAATGTACCATCGAAATGTAACAAGAACCGCGCTACAGTATATGGAAGAATCATTGAATTCATAAAAAGTTTTAAAAGGTTTTTAGAGTTTAATATACCAGCAAAATGTAACAAGAACTGCATTACAGTGTATGGATGAATCATTGAAACTATAAAAAGTTTTTGAAGGTTTTTTTTAGAGTTTAACATGCTAGCAAAATGTAACAAGAACTGCGCTACAGTGTATAGATGAATCGTTGAATCCATAAAAAAATTGAAGTTTTTTTTAGAGTTTAATATACCACCGAAATGTAACAGAAAGAATGTAATACTCTATGCATGACTAATTGAATCCAAAAAAGTTTTTGAAAGCATTTTTAGAGTTTAATATATCAGCGAAATGTAACAAGAATCGCGTTACAGTCTATGGGTGAATCATTGAATCCATAACATGCTTTCAAAGGTTTTTTATAAAGTTTAGTATACCAGTGAACTGTAACAAGAACCATGCTACGGTGTATGTATAAATCATTAATCCATAAAAAGTTTTGTCAGGCTTTTTTTAGAGTTTAATATACCAGCGAAATGTAACAAGAACTGCGTTACAGTGTATGGATGAATCACTGAATCCATAAAAGTGTTCAATGTTTTTTTATTTTTATATAACACCAAAATGTAACAGAAAGCATATAATACTGTGTGGATCAGTAATTGAATCAATAAAAAAGTTAAATTTTTTTGAGTTTTATATAATGCCGAAATGTAACAGAAAGCACATAAAACTGAATGGATTATTAAGTGATTCCAGGCAAGTTCCTCACTGCTGTTTTATAGTGTTATATACCACCGAAATGTACTACAGAGCACGTAATACTGTATGGATGAGTAATTCATCATGAATAATTTTCCAATGTTTTTTATGTGTTAAATACCAAAGAAATGTACCCCAGGACACGTATTACTGTATGGATGAGCAATATAATAATGATACATTTTTGAACATTTTTTTTGGAGGGTTAGATACCACCGTAATGTACCCCAGAGCACGCAATAGTATATGGATGAGTAATTGGATCCAGATAACTTTTTCAACACTTTTTGGAGGGTTATACACAACCGCAATGTACCCCAGAGTACGTAATAGTATATGGATGAGTAGTTGAATTCAGATAACTTTTGCAACACTTTTTTGGAGGGTTACACAACACCGCAATGTACCCCAGAGCACGTAATAGTATATGGATGAGTTATTGAATACAGATAACTTTTGCAAATTTTTTTGGAGGGTTATACACCACCGAAATGTATCCCAGAGCATGTAACACTCTATGGATGAGTAATTGAATCCAAAAATAATTTTCAAAGCTTTTTTCCTAGTTTTACATACCACCATCATGTAAAAATAACCACGTTAAACTGTATTGATGACTAATTGAATCCAGAAAAATGTATTTGACGTAAATATTTTGAAAGTGTAGTTGATGTACTTCTACACTTATAAAGGTTTTGCATAAAGTGAAAAGCAAAGAAAAAATTATAAGGAGACCCCTTGTTAGGGTTCGAGTTCCCACTTCTGCACAGAGGGAATCTCGAGCTATTCCCGCTGTGGTCCCCCCTCCTTCTCCGGCCGCAGTGGAGCCTGCTCAGCAGAGACGTCGGTCCCAGCATCTCGCCCAGTTTGATGCTGTGCGGAGACTTGCCGCTGCCTCTCCTGGATCCTCTGTTGTAACCAGCATTGGAGCAGGCAGCTTTGGGACTAAGTCCTCTGTTTCTCCATCTGAGCATGCCCAGGGCAAGATCTCCCATTGGAGATCAGGGGTCACATGCTCGGATACAGCTGAGCCTCCTATTGGTCCTCCAGGAAGGTCCTGAAGCTGTTTGTGTTCTGAAGCAGTTTCCTATTGGTCTGTTCTGGAAGGTATTGTACTCGTGGCTACTATAAAAGGGTTGCATAACCGCACGGCCATGCGCTAGTATCATATCTGTTACGTGCTTGCGCCAGTGTGGTCTTATGCATGTGGTTAGGGACTCGGCTGAAATAAGTCCCTAGAATACCGGCACCACCGGTGAGGAGTTTGTGTGTTTGGATTCAGGGCTCTGGCTGAAATAAGCCCCTAGTATACCGGCACCTCCGGTGAGGAGTTTGCTGTGTGTATGGCATGACCACAGACTGCAATCGCTTAGCAGTCATCTGTGTCGCCAGTGAGTCTGACAGGACACAGTCTTTTTCACAGCAGCTCTGTGAAGTAACAGAGTTTTCTTATACCGCCATATAGCGCCACAACGTTTTTGTTTAGCGACTCTGTGGTCTAACAGAGTTCGCTTATACCGTCATATAGTGCTATGGCATTTACATCTGCGACTCTGCGGGATAACAGAGTTCGCTCATACTGCCTATTTGCGCCATCTTACTAGCAGCAGGCTCTGCCTGCACGGTGGACCCCGGGCTGCGAACGCACCTCTCCTTAATATCTTTTAGGTGCGTTCCGCCAGCCCTAACACCCCTGAAAGGCAACAACTGGCACGCCTCAAAATATTTTTAAAATATAGTTGATGACACTCATAAAGGCTTTGCACAAAGTACAAAGCCTGAAAAAAAATATAACCAGGGTAATACAGTAATCCTCTTCAGGAGTTCCCTTCTTCTTCTCCTTCTTCAGAAGCCTTGAAGGACTGCCTCCAACAGATTTTCGATGCCTGATTCCCAGGTGACTGGGCAATAAATGACCCTGCTTCTGGTAGTCCCAGAGTCCCCAACATATAGAAATGGTTGACAGCCCCTTGTGTCACCTGCACCATCGCCTGTTGCTGCATGGGAGGTGGGGAATCCAAGGACAGTACGATCTCTTAGGGGTGGTAGTAGCTCCATTTCTAGGCACCTTGAGGAACCCATTTATTCCTCAAGAAGGGTTCATCCTGCTACCTTGCTTCTGGGATCACACCCATCGCATACCAGTGATGTTGACCCTCCATTTTGAGGAACGTGACCTTCGTTTCAGCCATTAGTTCTTGCAGCCTTTGGAGCAAATGTTCTGTCTCTACTGCCAGATGGTTGAACGAAATGTGATGACGGGTCCAAAACTCTTCAATGGACCCCCTTCTCCGCTGCCCGTCATACAAAATGACCACTCCCTGGGATGCCAACTATGGGTACCTTGCGTCTAGTGGGCCCAATAGCATTTCTCCAGCCATGGTTCTTGCTTGACTGCTTGACTCTTATGAGCACCCTAGGCTCCTCAGTCGGCTCAGCAGTTTCTGGATCTTGGCTCTCCCATTTTTAGACTGTTATGTATCACAGAAATGTACCCCAGACTATGGAATACTGTATGGGTGAGTAATTGAACCCAGAAAAAACATTAAACACTTTTTGGAAATATTTTATAACACCAAAATGTAGAACAGACCACATACTGTATGGATGAGGAATCGCAGCCATAAAAAGTGTTAAATGCTATTTTGTGGTGTTAGGTATCACAGAAATGTGTCCCACACCATGGAATACTATATGGGTGAGTAATTTGACCCATAAATGTTTTTAAATGCATTTTGGGGTGTGTTTTAACCCAAAAATGTACCACAGGGCACATGATACAATATGGATGACTAATTTAATCCAGAAAAAAATATAAACATTTTTTGAAGTGTTTTAGAATACCAGGTAGTACAAAAAATGTAATACTCTATTGTTGACAATACGGTAAATTTTTGCGCCCCCCAAAAGAATTTTGATCACATGCAGCATCTATATATTTAGCAACGGAGTGTGAATCACTCAGCTACTGCCCTTAGGCTAAATGCACAATGTATCTGATACAAACCACAAAGCACAATATTAGCCCTTTGAAGTGCTGTTAGTATGATGGTTCAGTATCAGCACCAGTATCAAAGCTAGGGGACTCAGAATAGTGCACACACAGGGCTGGATATCTGCTCTCTCGCTCCAATATGAACTGTCCCTGAGCTGTGCAATGGCATCAATGAGCTGAGCATGGCGGCTCCTATCCTTTTATACACCTGATGATGTAACATGGCTGGCCAGCCAATCACGGTAATGCCACTACCAAAATGGCTATGGCATTACAGTGATGTGCAGGAAATCCCCACATGCTTATTGACTGTGTAACAAGCGCCAAACATGTGGGGCGGGGATTCGAGTTTTAAATCAAGCATCGCCCCATGCTCGCGAAGTTTCGATCATATCCGAGCACCAAGATACTGAAGTAATATCCAAGTGTCACTGAGCACGTTCGCTCATCCCTACTTGGCACCCATAATTCTCTATATGTTTTCTTATAGATTATACTATTTTTAAACAATTGGCTTGAATGCATTTATACTTTATTTAAATAACTTATGTATCATAGAGGAAGCTCTTAACTATACTAATGTCTCCATCATATTTATTACCATTGACGCGCTTGACATATGAGCTTTATTCCCATGTATGAATAATAATTATGTATACCCCCTTAGACATTTTCTAACATATTTTAATTGATTTCAGTCGTGTAACTAATAGTACAAAAAAAGATTATTTGCATTACATTTTGACAGTGGTATAATTGCAGCAATTGTTTTGCAGCTTGTAACAAATGGATTGTACTGTTTGATGCATGGCCCGTCTCCTACCCTATCACTGCCCTAAGACTGTATTACCATGATCCTTCTTCAACCTTCTTTTTTCTAAACCGCTATCCAAACATAAGAGAATAATGATATGGAACAGAGATAAGTCAAAGCTAGGAGCAGTATACTGTCAGATCTGTCAGAAGCAGCAAGACAGCCAGCTGTGTACAGAGGATGCACAGATCCAACAGCATCCAAATATTAGGAATAGGGATACGTAATTGTTTGACACCGCACCACAATTGTGGTTTACCAGGGCTATGGGGTACTCAGCACCGAGCCTGTAGATTTCTATAGGGAATGTCACTGGTAGCGTGGCTCGGTCCGTGACCCTGGCGGTCAGGCGTTAGAGGATTTATTTACAGGGGATTTGGTAGATAACAGTTCGTGACGCCACCTGTAGTTTTCTAGTCACTAAAGACCAGCGCTGCTGAATAGAACTCTGAGGGGATATTATAGCAGCTAGGTGTTGGGTCCCCCACAGGTGGGACTGTCCCTCTGAGTCTATGGTTATAATGATGTAGGGTGCAGTTAAATGAATCAGTCTCACACCATCCAGCGTCTTTCCATACCTTTTACTTGTCAGATGTTTAGGCAGTCCCGGGGAGCTGGTCGGGGTGGAGAATGCACGTCCAGGTAACAGCTGAGCAGGTTAGAGGCCTCCTTAACTTCCAATATGTAGGTGAGTCCAACTTGCATGAAGCGTAGTTAACTCCGAATACTCCAGCTAACTCTATAGCTGTACTGCCCGGCTGGCTTTGTGACGGAGCCTTCTAAATGGTGAAACTAAGTCCTTACTTTTGTCAAGCGCTTAACTCAAAGTCCTTGTTCCCCTGACTCCGGTTACGTACCGACACTAAGGGCTTGCTCCTGCGACTTATAGTCCAGCGAGACTCTGGTTTTCTCGTTACTATGCCTGAAGCAATAGCAACTCCTCGGTCCCCAGTGACCGGATAATTAGTGCAGGTAATTCACTACCTAAGGCACTGCTCTGTCTTCTCCACTGTGCCCTTCGCCCTGCTTCTGCTCTTAACATAGCACTGCAGCGTGGATGTAGAAAGTCAGTTTTTCCTTTGAGCTCAATGAGCAGCTCTTAGTATCCTCTAAGTCCAGGCTGGTTAAGAGGTAGCTCTGACTAGGCTAGGATGAACTGGCTCACCCGTACTAGCCTCCACTTTTGGTCAGATGAGCTACTCTGGCACTCAACTCACACAGAGCTCTAACAGGAACTCAACTCTCTGCACTGTCCTGAGACAGGAACTTTCTCACTATCCTGAGACAGGAACTCTCCTCCCTACGCAGGCTGCGTGACACTACTTTATACCCCTAGTGGGTGTGTCTAAAGTGTGAATGAATGATGTAAAGCTTTAACTGTTACCTTTCTGTGCAGACTCCAGGATTTATGTGTGCCTTACATGCCAGGGCTACACATCCCCCCTTGGTAAAACACAGCACTCCCGGGCTGTAAAATATAAAAAGAAAGACATTCTGTTTTGCATTTAAACAATAACATGAAACTCATCCCATCCGGGAGGTACGAAATCTTAAACGTTACATTATGAACAATAGAAAATACAAAAGTATCAAAACATCAAGATACTCAATAAATACACAGTATTCTTGTGAAGGACCCGCACCAAACCTTCCACGTGGGTCCTGGGTGGGCTGCAGGACTTCTGACTGCAGACCTCACTCAGTGCCACACCATACGGGTTTTCGGTTCAGAGGTAAGTCAAAGCTTCGTGTGAAACCAAGACAAGGCACCGTAGTGCAACTATTTACAGGATACAGTTTTTGGGCTGGCTCAGTCCTCAGCCACGCAGTCCATTATAAGACATTTTCAAGTAATTCACATTATATCACAATACTTGAAATTCCTTCAAGTGCAATAAACTTCTTTATACAACTTTATACAATTGGTCATAAATAATAAACCTTTTCTGAGTCATAATAAACTAGTTTGTTAGGACTACTGTTGATAACGAATAGGTAGCTTCCCTTTCGTTGTACGTTCTGATCTACGTGGAGTAGCATCAGGTATAATGGTCTCTGATCTATCTGTTCTGCGTAACGACAAACTATAATACTGTCTCAATCTTTCTATGGATCTGGCAAGCGTACTGAGGGCTGGGCGGTGTGAGTCAGCTTCACCAGGGATCCCATAGCATGGGGCACTGCTTCTGGTGATTCTACTTCTTGAGGTTCTGCAGGCTGGGGTTCTGCTGGAATAGGTACCTCTAGAACTGGCTCTGTTGGCACAATGGGCATGACTGGAGGTGGAGTTTCCTCTTGTGGCTGATAAAACTGCAACACAGGAATGATTACCGCATCTCCCAGTCTGGGCCAATCCGCAGGTAAATCTCCCAGATCCGTGTGTATAACCGCTTCAACACTCTCTTCTGGATTCACAATAGGGTTATCTTCCGAAGCTTCAAATGGTCTGGACACAACTTTAAATGATCTCTTGACACAGTGGCAGTCGTTTTTCCTCCATCCTTGCTGATGATACAGACTTTTCTGTTATCAAATTTGGAATCTTGTACGACATATGGTTCTTGTTCCCACTGGTTGTCCAACTTGTGCAGCTTCCTTTTCCTTTTTAACACAATTTCTCCAGGCGTGAAAGGCTTAGCGGGAGCATTCTTGTTGTAAACATTTTCCTGCTTTTCCCGTGCTTTATTAAGACTTTCTTCTACGCAGGCTTGCACTCTTCTGTATTGCTCTTGCCGATTTGTGTCCCAATTTTCAACAGTGTCATCTGCCTCTGGTTCCACCACACCAAGTTCCAAGTCCATTGGCAGTCTTCCAGGCCTTGCTCTCATAAGGTAAGCTGGTGTGCAGTTGGTAGAACTCACTGGTATGTGGTTGTACAGGTCAACTAGGTCAGGTAACAATTCTGGCCACCGATTTCTTTCTTCCAGTGGTATGGATTTTAGCAAGTCAACGACAATGTGGTTCATTTTCTCGCAAAGGCCGTTGGTTTGGGGGTGGTATGGCGTCGTTCTAATTTTCTTACACCCATACAAGTGACAAAATTCCTTAAACAGATCCGCTTCAAAAGCAGGGCCTTGATCAGTCAGTACCTGCTCCGGATACCCATGTGGTCTGCAGAAGCTTGCTTGGAAGGTCCTTGCTGCCGTCACTGCTGTCTGATCCTTGACGGGGATGACCACCAAAAATCTCGAATAATGATCCACCATGGTCAGGGCATATGAGTATCCAGACCTGCTTGGCGACAATTTGACGTGGTCCAAGGCCACGATCTCCAAGGGACGAGTCGTCCGATAGGCTGCAGGGGTGCCTTCTGACTACCGTAGTCCTTTCGTCGGAGACCACAGGGTCCACAGTTCCGACACCACCTCTCGATGGAGCTGCGCATTCCTACCCAGTAGAACCGGCACCTCAGCAAGGTCTCCAGCTTTTTCCAGCCAAAGTGTCCCGCTTGATCGTGGTAGGCTTCTAACACCATTTGGACGTCTGCCTTGGGGACCACTATCTGCCATACCATCTCATGGGTCCTGGGGTTGATGTATCTCCTGCACAAATTCTCACGGTATAGGAACAACCGGCTTCTCTCATTCCACAGGAGCTTTGCTGACATAGGTGCATCTTTTTCCAAGGAGGAACCTTCCTGTCTTAACAACTCCTTGATACGGCTGACCACTGGATCGCTGTCCTGAGTCTCTTTCCGGCTGTGATGGGGTAAGGGATTTAATGTTGCACCATACTGCTTTCTGTAGACACGCTGCTCATGGATTATCCCATTTCGATGGAACGCAGGTAGCTCAATTTCTTCCAGGTCGTCCGATTCTCTTCCGTGTCAGATTCATGCGGCATTCGGGACAATGCGTCGGCGTTAGCATTCTTACGGCCTGCCCGGTACTTGATGGTAAACTGATAATTTGACAACCGAGCCATCCAACGCTGCTCCATGGCTCCCAGCTTGGCTGTTTCCAGGTGCGTTAACGGGTGTTGTCTGTGTACGCCGTGAACTTGTTGGAGGCAAGGTAGTGCTTAAATCTTTCAGTAATGGCCCAGACCAGCGCCAGAAACTCCAGCTTGAAGCTGCTATAATTTTCCGGATTCCTCTCAGTTGGCCTGAGTTTTCTGCTGGCATATGCGATGACTTTTTCTTGGCCATTCTGCTTCTGACTGAGAACTGCTCCCAAACCTTCATTACTGGCATCGTGTACAGCAGGAACGGTTGGCTGTAATCAGGATAGGCCAAGATTTCATCACCTGTAAGGATCTCTTTCATCTTTTGGAATGCTTCAGCCTGTTCCTTACCCCAATTAAAGGGAGGGTTTCTGCTCCTTAGGGATTGTCCTACTAGGAGGTCCTGTAGAGGCGCTGCCTTCTTCATGTAATCCTTCACGAACCTCCTGTAGTAACCCGTTAGTCCCAGGAACTGTCGCACTTCCTTGAGGTTCTTCGGCTCCGGCCATTTCTGGATGGCGGTGACTTTCTCTGGGTCCGGCGCTACTCCCTCTGAACTGACGATGTGCCCCAAGTATTGTACCTTCTGTTTGAGTAGATGGCATTTTGAGGGTTTCAACTTCATCCCGTACCTGGACAGGGACTCGAATACTTCTGCCAGGTGCTTCAGATGGTCCTCATATGTCTTGGAATACACGATGACGTCGTCTAGGTATAGCAGCACGGTTTCAAAATTAAGATGTCCCAGGCAGTTCTCCATCACTCTCTGAAATGTTCCCGGGGCACTGCTGAGCCCAAACGGCATTCTGTCGAACTCACAGAGCCCCATTGGGGTGGTGAAAGCCGTTTTCTCACGATCCTCCTCAGTCACAGCCACTTGCCAGTACCCACTAGTCAGATCAAGGGTAGAAAAGTAGTTAGCCGTTTTCAGAGCAGCTAAGGACTCCTCAATTCGTGGTAATGGGTAAGCATCTTTATGTGTTATGCGATTCACTTGCCTGTAATCCACACACATTCTCATACTACCATCTTTCTTTTAACCAGAACTAGAGGTGCTGCCCAGGGGCTACAACTATCCCTTATCACCCTGGCTTCCTTCATATCATGTAACATTTCCTTAGCTTTCTGATAATGGGCTGGAGGTATGGCCTGTACCGCTCTTTGATGGGAGGATGACCACCTGTAGGGATATGATGCTGTACTCCCTTAATGGCCCCAAAGTCGAGGGGGTATTTACTAAACACTTGTGCGTACTCTTGTACCACCCGTAATACCCCTTGTTTCTGGTGGCGGGAGTGGTGTCTGTCCCGACATGGAGTTGCTGACACCAATCCGCCACCTGAGTTGCCGGGTCATTATCCTCCAATAGTTGGCGGGAGACTAAGGACTCAGTCGGGAGAATAGAATTATTATCAACGGCATGTAATTTAGCAACTGTTGCATAACGGGTAAATTTTACTTCATCATCTCCCCAGTTGAGAAGCCGTACCGGTACTCTCCCATTTATCACTTCCACTACCCCCCTCGCTGTCATGAGTGTGGGTCTATGTTCTGAACGATGGGGTTCACTACTGCTTGGTAGTTCTGTCCTCTCAGACCTATGGCTGCCCTACACCATAATTATCATTTCACTCATTGGGGGTATCACAATAGGATTCGAGTCGGTGACCCGTACATTACCAATTTCGCCGTCTGTAAGCTTCGCTTGCTGCTGACACATCAGGGCCCGGATCTCTCTCTGGATCACTCCCTTCTGCCTTGGTCGGGCAATCTCAGTGAGCTGTTGGAGTAGAAACACAACTTCTCCCAGACAGTTACTGATAATGTTAGTACCCAAAATTATATTTAAACCGTTCTCTTCATTTACAGTCTTTACTACTAGAAGCCCCTGGTCTTTCAACTCCTCTCTGCCCACTTTCACATCCACACTTTTGGTCCCGAGTACTTCCACAGGGAGACCATTAGAAGCATACACGGTAAAGTCAGGGCTCGGGGGTTGAAGACTATCCATAAACCAGAACTTCGTATATAGGACATCGGGTTTATTATGGTCACCTGAGACCCAGTATCTAGCAACGCCGGACTGCAATCCCGTCCAGAATGATGGACAGGTAGGGTCGTCCACCCACGAACCTGCGTTCCAATCTAAGGGGCCTGACGAGTCTCCACCTGGGTGTTGGCCCTCGAACCCAGGTTCTGCCCGTTTTTAAAGGACACTGTGTAGACATATGACCTTTCCGGTTGCAGCGGTAACAGATGATCTCCCGGCGAGGAGGGTGCTGGTCAGGGGTTGCTCCTGGGGGCGGCGTTGTACTCCTCCGGTGGGGCGACGTCCTCCTTCTCCTCCGGTTCATCCATGGGACATCCTCCGGGCAGTCGGCTAATAAGATCTTTCCTTCTTCCTCTTTCCGCAGCTGCAGGGCACTCATCACAGCAGCCAGATTTTTAGTCAACTGGCGCACTTCCGAGCGCAGACAGTCCAGTTCACTAGGGGGCGTCACCTGCGTTTTGGCTCTGCCGCTAGCGGGGAAAAGGTGGTTACTGCCGTTTCCAGAGTGACTTCACCCTGGTGATGTTGGGTTGCCACTTCAGGTTTGCCCAGGGGTCGCAGTCCTTTTATTGCCATGTCCTTTAGGGCATCAAAGGTGGCATCTGGATGATCTAAAGACCACCAATTTACAGTTCTGCGTTCCGATTGGGACCTCAGTCCTTGCACAAATTGTTCTTTCAGCATCTTACTTTCATCAATGACACTTATGTATTAACCTGCTTGAGGGCTCTCAGGGCCCCTTGTAGTCGGCAGGCATAGTCCCTTATACTGTCACTTGGTTGCTGTGAACAGTTGTAGAATGCCATCCGGAGATCTGTTTCGGTGCGATCTTCAAAAATGGCCTGTAACTTTAAGAGGATCGCAGGCACCAACTCCTGTCCGTGGTAGCCCAAGTCTCCACTTCTCTCTCCAGCAGCGCCAGTTAGCTGCCCTATTAATACTGCAGCTTTTTGCCTCTCAGACATGGAGTACATTTCCAGGACACTGCATATCTTCCGTTTGAATCCTGCTAAAGTGCCTGGCTCGCCGCTGTACTGGGGAAGCCATTTCGCCCCAGCATATATGGGAGCGTTAGTGGCATGAAGCGGTACCACCGGGCCGGGTGCTGGCCTGCGCCCCCATCCGGCGCTACAATGCCACGCGGTGCGGGGTCGGGGCCTCCGGCTGGGGCCGCACCGTCGGTCGGTTGTTGCGACATATTAGTGCCCCCTTGGTTAATCGGGCCTACCGTTTCCAGAAGCTGCTGCTCCACAAGCACAGCGATGGGGACAGGACCTTCGTCGCAGGCGCTCTGATGTCAGAGCGTTCACTTCCTGTTGCAGGACCTGCCGCTGAGTCAGAGGCCGGGGGCGTGTCCGAGACTCTGCGCGCTTTTCAGGTACGCCCACCTTCTTCTCCAGCGCCTCAGGGCACGAATATGGCGGCAAATATGGCGGTATTTGGCGCCAAAAGCACAACAGTCTTTTTCAACCAAAACACTCCACAGGCACACAGGGCTCGCAATGCTGCAAGTTTCGGATCCTGTTCGTGACGCCAAAATGTTTGTCACCGCACCACAATTGTGGTTTACCAGGGCTATGGGTACTCGGCACCGAGCCTGTAGATTTCTATAGGGAATGTCACTGGTAAACGTGGCTCGTCCGTGACCCTGGCGGTCAGGCGTTAGAGGATTTATTTACAGGGATTTGGTAGATAACAGTTCGTGACGCCACCTGTAGTTTTCTAGTCACTAAAGACCAGCGCTGCTGAATAGAACTCTGAGGGATGTTATAGCAGCTAGGTGTTGGGTCCCCCACAGGTGGGACTGTCCCTCTGAGTCTATGGTTATAATGATGTAGGGTGCAGTTAAATGAATCAGTCTCACACCATCCAGCGTCTTTCCATACCTTTTACTTGTCAGATGTTTAGCAGGTCCCGGGGAGCTGGTCGGGGTGGAGAATGCACGTCCAGGTAACAGCTGAGCAGGTTAGAGGCCTCCTTAACTTCCAATATGTAGGTGATCCAACTTGCATGAAGCGTAGTTAACTCCGAATACTTCCAGCTAACTCTATAGCTGTACTGCCCGGCCGGGCTTTGTGACGAGCCTTCAAATGGTGAAACTAAGTCCTTACTTTTGTCAAGCGCTTAACTGAAAGTCCTTGTTCCCTGACTCCGGTTACGTACCGACACTAAGGGCTTGCTCCTGCGACTTATAGTCCAGCGAGACTCTGGTTTTTCTCGTTACTATGCCTGAAGCAATAGAACTCCTCGGTCCCCAGTGACCGATAATTAGTGCAGGTAATTCACTACCTAAGGCACTGCTCTGTCTTCTCCACTGTGGCCCTTCGCCCTGCTTCTGCTCTTAACATAGCACTGCAGCGTGGATGTAGAAAGTCAGTTTTTTTCCTTTGAGCTCAATGAGCAGCTCTTAGTATCCTCTAAGTCCAGGCTGGTTAAGAGGTAGCTCTGACTAGGCTAGGATGAACTGGCTCACCCGTACTAGCCTCCACTTTTGGTCAGATGAGCTACTCTGCACTCAACTCACACAGAGCTCAACAGGAACTCAACTCTCTGCACTGTCCTGAGACAGGAACTTTCTCACTATCCTGAGACAGGAACTCTCCTCCCTATGCAGGCTGCGTGACACTACTTTATACCCCTATGGGTGTGTCTAAAGTGTGAATGAATGATGTAAAGCTTTAACTGTTTACCTTTCTGTGCAGACTCCAGGATTTTATGTGTGCCTTACATGCCAGGGCTACACACATCGATACCTATTGTTCAACTGTCTCGTGAAACAGAACTGATGGACAAAAGAGCTTACACATGCAAACGAAGACCTTGTTCACAAATGCGTTTTTCACACTTGCTTTGCCTAAAGCCCATTTTTAGGGGGATTCTGACGGAACCCCGGACAAACTACAGAAACACAGTATGAACAGGCCGAAGGTAAATTCTAAAGGTAACCAATTAGTTTCTGTATATGTAGTCACAATTCAGATGGAAACCTTATTTAAAATGTTTTTAGGTTTCTTGTGCTAGAAATTTACCAAAGTAAAATAGCAGTGATCAAATAATATTTGTTAAAAAAAATACATATTATGCTGTGAAAGGTAAACAGAAAAGGACTGTTGTTAAATGGTAACTACTATCATTTTGTAAACGTTTTTATTTATTATAGGTCCCCGTATAGTGTTGCATACACAGAGCAGTGCCTGGGATCAATAGTAGGTATATACAATACACTACTCTGTACACTACTCTGTGAGAATGAATGAATGAACAAACTCACAGATATACTATTGAGCACATACAGTGCACTGTGCATGTAGCTCCTAGAGGAGCTACGTTCTTCAAATCGGGGGTTTTGAACGATTGGTGAGGGTCTAAACACATGACCCTCACAGATCAGAAACGCTATGCAGTGCCTATGATATGTAAAAACTCTTACGAAATGATAGATACAATTATAAAAACAAAAGTGAGTGGTAACCATCGAGAATCGACATTTTTGTGAGACAGCTTTACAAGGGAAATCAGGAATGTTGCTGCTGCTTTTTCCCTCACTTAATCTTATACTATGTAAGGGTTTATCGTTTGCGGTTTTTTTAATGAATAACATTTTATACCTCAACTCGTTGCACAGATCCATGTATGGTCTTCAAAGTATCTTTGTACAAAAACAAATATGGCAACAGCGTAAACCATTTACATTCTCACCAAATAGGTACCTAAAATAATACAATAAGAGAATATTAACATAATGTGCAATGCATCATCTGTAATTCCAAATAACGAGTTATTAGATTAATACTGATAATTGACAGGTTCTTACGTGGCCTTAATATTTACAACTAGTTCTTCATCCTTATAATAGAAAAACTTCTTTTTTGTTTCCAGCTCAACATTGAAAGTCGGAAGCACTGTAACAAAAAATAAATTATCAAAAACCAATTTGTTAATAAGGTGAAGACAAATAGTAAAACGAAAATAATCAAAAAACAAAAAAAAAGAAAAATTAACAAAACATTGCTACTTATAGGAGTAAAGTGCTTTAGATCTCCTATAAGAACAAAGTATTTTGATAGCCAAAATCAAAATGATCAGACGACAATTACTAAATAGTTAAAGTTACAAAGTGCTTGTAAAAAACAATCAATTTCAGAATTTACATGTTATTAAAAATTCTGTTCATTTTCAATATTAGCGAGACTTTTAATTCTGTAGTAAATTTCTTGATTGTATAGGATACTGGCCAACCTGTGTCCTAGACATGAAGCGCAGCCATGAAGTAGTAGCTTTTTCATAAGCAGTCCAAACATTATCCCTTCATTAAGAATAAAAACATTTGTGCTATTTTGAATGTGAAAGTATGGCTTCTTAACAAGGAATCAAAAAAATATCCCTTTTTGAGATCCACAACAGGTTTTGCTATTCCCAAAGTGATTAAATAATTACAATAGCAAAAGCCATCAAGCCATGCAAATACTAGCTATTTTCAATGTGAAGGCGCAATTGCTTGTCAACAGGCCTTATAAAAAGAGGAACCTATTTGAGAGCTGTTTAACATTTGTGGATCCTCAAAAGCATGCTTTCCAGCAGCAGTAAGTGTAGCCCTATAAAACACATTGTGCATTCAGGAATGTGTGACTGGTGTGACTGTGCAGCAATAGTGGAGAAGCCCCACAGTGGAAAAATATGACGGAGCAGGCAAGGAATTGTTTGGCAGTGTTAAGGCAGCAGTGGCAGCCCTGGCAGCAAAAGCAAAGTATAGTGGGCAACAGAAGGGAGGTATGTGCCTGGCATGGCTGTGCATTGGCAGTGGCAGAAGCCACATGGTAGCGAATTCTAACACAGCAGGTAAGGAGATTTCCGGTAGTGTAAGGTTAGCAACGGCAGCCCAAGCAGCAGTATAGTTATAGTATAGATCACATGATGTACAGAAAGGAGTTGCACAGTTAAGTGTGGGTCATCTGCACTGGCAGCAGCAAACAGTGGAGAACACAGACAACGGACAGTCAGGCACACAGATGGTATGGCCGATTAAAATTGGTATGACTGAAGATGTATAAAAATCAGCACTGATCTATGCTTGATTCATTTTGACAAATGTGCTTCCCACTCTTGTGGTGGACAATCTTGTCAGATCGGGTGTGATAAAAGCAATCACAGCACTGAATAATCTCTCTGGTGTTACGCTGGAAGCCAGACATGACATTACTGGAGTTGATGAGTGCATCATCTATGTCAAAGTCAAAACACATCCCGAGGCCAAAAAACCAAATTTGCTACAAGCCGAGGGCCGGACTGGTTCAATGTTTATTAAAACATATCGAAATGATTGCACATAGCCTATTGAACCAAGACCTAACAAGTGTACATCATTTAATGATTAAATGAATATGGCAATATTTGTTATGGCTCTGTCAGTAACTTCAAGTTAAAACATTTCAACAGCAAACAGCAAAAAATTAAAATTGTTTTTTAAAAACAAAATGTGTTTCTTAATATCAAGATAAATGCATAAATAAAAGTGCATGCAATATAAACGAAAATGTAATATTGGCTGCTCTATGACTACCGATCACTGCTTTCAAATAGTAAAATGAAAAAATAAATCAAATCATGTTGATTCTTTCTCATGGCCTTATCTGCAATTTCCCTGAGTCCATTCAACTGAAAAATAAATATAATAAATAAAAAAACAAAAATTTATGGCAAACAGACAAAACAATACTTCCTTCAAAAAAAAAATCACGTCTTGTAGAAACAAATGTAAAAAATGTAACTGAATTAAAAAACGAAAATACTTTACTGCTCTGTGATGCCACTTGTCTGAGGCTGAGCCTGATACTTGGAGGTGTCCTCATCTTTTGTACAAGTACATCAATGTTCGGGATTAGGCTCTGAGCTGGGAAATCCTCAGGATTGATGAAGGTCGCTCTCTGTTTAGCAGCACATAACCTGTGTGAACAACTGTTCTCTTTGATGAAGCTAAACAAAACATCACAGAGGAGTCGTCTTACGAAAACACCTTCACTCAATCCTGTGGGTGCGCCGAGTTTTCATGTTCCATCCCTGACACAATGCCCCAACTGGTGTATGAATGCAGTGATACGCTGTTAGCTCATCTGTGACGTTTCCTCCCGCATCCTCTCCCCGCATCCTTGCCACCAATCCACACATTGCGGTGCTCCCGTCTGTGGTTAATCCCACGAGTTTTTTTCCAAGGCAGCCCCATCTCATTTACCATCTGGATACCTCTTCATACAGATCTTGTCCTGTAGTTGTGCCATGCATAGGACGTAATGCCAAAAACCTTCTGTTATGCCTCAGGCTGGAGTCTAACTCCACGACAAAAATTGACAGCTGGGCATGTCGATGTGTCCGTGCTCTCATCCACAGCAAGAGAATATGCGATGAAATTTTTCCCTTTCTCACAAGCTGTTTCTTTATGTTGGTGGAAAGCTGGTCTAACGCGCTCAACAACGGTTTTCTGCTCAGGCTCACGTTTGTGAAATAGTTGTCTTTTGTCTGGGCACACTGCGTCACAAACCTTCATGCATACAGTTTTTGATAAACTCCTCCTTCTGCAAAGGGCCGGGCTGATTTTGCGACCTCTTTTGCCACAATAAAGCTAGCCTTGACAGCACCTCGCTTTGTGATTTAGCATATTGAACATAGCCTGTCTGGACTTAAGGCTTCGTTTAATTCTTCCACCTTTGTACTTTGTTCATATCCATATTCTTGTCTTTGCTGTGTTTTCTTAGATGTTTGAATAATGCCTTCTAAATTAAATTCTTTCATTACAGCCACATTTTCTTCACACAGAAGAACACACAGGTTTGCCTTTTACCTCCGCAAACATGTACTCTGCCTCCCACCTGGCCTGAAACCCCCCTGTTCTCAGCGTCCACCTTACTTTTAGCCATTTTTGAGGAGGGGGTATCAGAAATTGTTCCTGCTCTGATTACTGATGAATAATGAAGCCGCTGCAGTGACTTCGCGGGCTACCGGTGCATTGTGGGAAAATGTAGGTTTTGGTGCGTGCAAAACACCAGCGGGCGGCTGTGGCCTCGGGCCGGTTCTAATAGTTAATTAAATATCATCCAGGGGCCATAGATAATCAATTCGGGCCGGATCTGGCCCGTGGGCCATGACTTTGACATAAGGGATCTACATGGTGCGAGTCACCATACTTGACTAAATAAAACGCATTTAAACAGACAAATACTGTGCTTTGTGTACCACTTTGTTTTGCCTGCTTTTTTTTTTTTTATAATTCTTTATTTAAAGACTCATAACGAAATCCAGGTTAACATAATAATTGGAATCAGACAAGTAGACGAAATGCAAACATACAAGTAAACACCCAACCAAGGTGATCGTCCACGAGTCATTATCATCTGAGACCCGGAAGTAGAGGTCAATGACCTGACCCGAAGGTCTTCCATTTTTTAACTTTTAACAAACAGTATAACAAAGAGGAAAAGAGAGGAGAAGAAGAAGTGGAAAAAAAAAATTAAAGGGAAGAAACGAGGGGGTAAGGGGAAGGAGTGCCCACCATGCCAAGCCCACCACTCAGCCTATAGTTTTCAGTTAACTACAGAGGAGGAGTTTGCCTCAACCATTAGATCACAAAACTCACTAGAGCTTCGAAAGTCCCATCCATCCAAGCCAAGTAGCCCAAAACTTTGGATATGAGTCGTATATGGGATGAGGTGAGGTCCCCATATACATAATTTCATTGACTTTTGCAATCCACTGAGATATGGTGGGAGGAACGGGACTCTCCATCTCTCCGGGATGCAAGCCCTCGCTGCCATGATCAAAAATTCAATAGAGAAGAATTATAAGATGTGGAGAAGGATTCATTATACGGAGTAGTATCAGAGCTGGAGCAATTCTTCGAACAAGCCCGTAACCCACAAATAATTTCCACACCCTTGTCCAAAATGATTGCAATACATCACATTGCCAGAAAATATGAAAAATTGTGCCCTCTGCTCTTCCACACCTCCAGCAATTGGGGTCAGTCTCCGGAAATAAGGTGGCCGCCTCGAGGCACTCGTACCACCTGGACAAATCTTATAGCCAGCCTCCTGGAACCTAAGCTAATCGACGCACAGTGTACAAGGGAAAAAAATCGAGTTCTCTGACTTCCGTAAAAGAATATTTAAATCCTCCCCAAGCTCAAAGGGAAAAAAGGGGGGGACCCGGTTCGGCGGTCCATCAACATAGAGAGGTTTTAGCTAAGGTGGCTGTTGGGCCCGGGG
>JARQOD010010063.1:0-28796 GCA_033576555.1 Oophaga sylvatica | reverse complement strand
GACAGGAAAAACCAGAAAAGGGTGGGAACCCCTAGTAGATGCTATTCCTAGACGGGATTAAATTTTGTTCCGGGGGGAAGAGACCCAAAACCCCCCCGTTTTCCCCGGGGCCCCTGGGCCCTTTGGGGGCATGGGGCCAAAGTTTCCCCCGCCCGGGGGAAAAGCAACCTTTGCTCCCCCCCAGGCATCCCTAGCAACCACCTCGCTCCCGCACCCCCTTTCGGGTTTTTGGGGAAAAAACTAGCCCTTCGGAGAAAAAGGGATCCACATTCAGAGGAAAACCTGGGGGATGCCTCGCTCGTTTCTTTTTTTTTCCTCATTTTGGGAAAGACTAGGGGGCCCCGGGTTTCCTTTTCAGCGCGCGCCGGGAGCTGGGAAACCCAAGTAAAAAACCCGCGCAGAATCCCGCACCGCTAAAAGATTTTTTGGGCCTTTTTCCCTTTTAGTGCCTGATGAAATCATTTGGGATTGAAAAAGCTTTCCCGGGGGGGGGGAAACCCCCTTGCAATCCCCTCCCATGGAGGCTAAAAAAAGGTCCATGGGACCTTCAAAAAAAACTGTTTTTTGTTTTTTTTTTTTATCCGGGGGGTTTGCTTCCTTAAAAGGAAGGGGGCAAAGAGGACGTTTTTTGCTTTTTTGTTTTTGTGTATTGCTACCTCATAAAAAAATGTGTTTAATGTTTATAATATGTCTCAGTAAATACGTATGTATGTGCATATTTTAGTGCGCCCTATTGCCGGGGAAGGCAATAGTTAAAGGAAGGAGGGAATGTAAGGAGGTCAAGGGTATTAACCCTTTAAATGTTTCATTCTCTTTATGTGTGTAAATGTATGCCTTTTAGTTAATGTATGATGTCATGTACTTGTGTTAATTCTAAGATGTATGTTTGAGGGAGGTATAGTTATAGGTAGGTAGTGCATCCTAGGGGGTACTAGAGGAAGGCACTAGTAGGTTAGTGTGTGTATATATATATAGGTTTGGGTATAGTTTGCGAGGGATCACTAATGGGGGCACGTTAGAGATCCAGTTAGAAAGTTAGAAAAATATGTCAATGCAGCATTTTGTTTTGGTCACTAGAGGGGGCATTGAGCACATCCAGTCCAATAGGGACAATAGGTTAGTGACTTGTTGCTAGGGAAAGATTGCCTCCAAGCGGGAATCTGTCAGGAAGATTTCCTCCAAGCGCAAGTCAGTCGGGGGTGGACCTTGTTAGAGTGAGGACGTCCATGTTCCTAGGCCCTGAGCATAGAGAAGAAGAGTGAGGGGACCAGCAACCCCTGAGTAGCCGGTGAAGGATTCACCTTGGTAGCGTGAGCCCAAAGACTGGGTTTACATAGTAGTAGTCCAGTGGAAGAACCACTGTGGGAACGCTCAGCAGAAGAGGTTGTGCATGAGCGTAGTAGCGAGTGGGTCACCAGCAAGTATCCGGGCAGGATAACCAGAGAGGAATGGATGAACTAGTAGATGCCTATTCCTAGACTGGAATGAAGTGTCTCCAGGGGAAGAGATCGAAGTGCCGTTTTCTCCGGGCTCCTCATCCCGTCAATACTTTGTGGTCCATTCTGGTGTAGCAGACGAGAAGAAGCGGAGTTGTGGAAAATGTATTGCTTATGGTGTCTTGGATGTGCTGTGACCGGAGGAAAATAAAGCAGAACTGTTTGACGTGATTCTTTACTCTGACTCTGATTGCTCTGTATACTCTGCTACGGGAGAAGAACATCCCAGGAGAATAGAGGTAACAGGAGTAAAGTATGCAGCTGTTCCCAGCAAGGCAACCACCCGGCCAACCCTTTACAAAAGTACACCACGTGTGTGCCCATTTCTGGCAGTGCTGCAGCAGCATTTGCAACTTCCAGATCACCGACTGGTATGTGATGTTACCTTGCTTTGGAACTCAACATTACATATGTTAGCAAGGCTTTGTGATCGACAGTGGGCAGTAGTTGAATACCAGCTGCAACATGCCCATCTGTATTCCGGTCAGCCTCCACACATAGAACTTTGAGGACTCGACCAAGATGGTGAGTGCCGATTAAGCCATAATCAGAGTCATCATCCCATTTCTCTGTCTACTGAAACGTGCACTGCTCACAATTAAAGAGGATGCATTGCAGGCGGAGAAAGTAGAGATGGAGCAAGAACTTGTTGCAGTAGGGATAGTGTATTGCAGGCATCTATTCAGAGATTATTGCCTTATAGTTATTGCTGGTACAACCTAATAAAGGAGGAATTTCCCTACAGAAATACTAAATTATAGTTATTAAAGGGGAACTCTCCATGCACCTCTATTGAGGTCCGTTATTAGCTATTAATGTCAATCTCGACTATTAATAGTTAATATCCACTTAGTAATGCCTTAACGTTATCTGTTCCTTATACTATATCCCAACTGAGACAAAACAGTGTATCAATAAAGGATATTTATTACACATACAAGTCTACAGTCTATTACATACATATACAGTACACTGCTCAAAAAAATAAAGGGAACACTCAAATAACACATCCTAGATCTAAATGAATGAAATATTCTCATTACTTTGTTCTGTACAAAGTTGAATGTGCTGTCAACATAATCACACAATTTGGAGAGACCCCTAAAATGAAAGTGGTAACAAGTCAAAATGAAAATCTAAACAAGACAAAATTAAAGTGGAAACAAGTCAAAATGATGCTCGGTATTTTATGTGGCCTCCAAGTGCCTGTATGACCTCTCTACAACACCTGGGCATGCTCCTGATGAGGTTGTGGATGTTCTCCTGAGGAATCTCCTCCCAGACCTGGACTAAAGCATCCGTCAATTCCTGGACAGTCTGTGATGCAAAGTGACGTTGGTGTATGGAGCGAGACATCCTGTCCCAGATGTGCTCAATCGGATTCAGGTCTGAGGAACGGGCAGGCCAGTCCATAGCTTCAATGTTTTCATCTTGCAGGAACTGCTGACACACTCCAGCCGCATGAGTTCTGGCATTGTTCTTCATTAGGAGGAGCCCAGGGCCAACCGCACCAGCATATGGTCTCACAAGGGGTCTGAGGATCTCATCTCGGTACCTAATGGCAGTCAGGCTACCTCTGGAAAGCACATGGAGGGCTGTATGGCCCTCCAAAGAAATGCAACCCCACACCATCACTGACCCACAGCTAATCCGGTCATGCTGAAGGATGTTGCAGGCAGCAGATCGCTCTCCACGGCATCTCCAGACTCTGTCACGGGGCAGAATGCTGGACACAGGGGCAGAATGCTGGACACGTGGGACAGAATGCAGGACACGGGGGCAGAATGCTGGACACGGGGTAGAATGCTGGACATTGGGGCAGAATGCTGGACACGGGGGCCGAATGCTGGACATGGGGGGCAGAATGCTGGA
Source organism: Oophaga sylvatica (assembly GCA_033576555.1). Taxonomy (NCBI): domain Eukaryota; kingdom Metazoa; phylum Chordata; class Amphibia; order Anura; family Dendrobatidae; genus Oophaga; species Oophaga sylvatica. The sequence continues at coordinate 25,428 of JARQOD010010063.1, read as the reverse complement.
CACGGAGGGCAGAATGCTGGACACAGAGGGCAGAATGCTGGACACGGGGAGAAAATTCTGGACATGGGGGCAGAATGCGAGACACAGGGGGCAGAATGGAGATACGGGGCATGATTGGAGACACAGGGGCAGGATTGGAGACAGATGGGGCAGAATTAGAGACAGATGGGGCAGAATGGACACACAGGGGGCATGATTCGAGACATGGGGCAGGATTGCAGACATGGGGGCATGATTAGAGACATAGGGGGCAAAATGGAGATACGGGCATGATTGGAGACACTGGGGGGCAGGATTGGAGACAGATGGACAGGGTTGGAGACAGATCGTGCAGGATCATGGGGCAGGATGTGTTGTGAATGGGTTTGAGATGAGTTCTGAGCAGAGGCTCCCTCTGGTGGTTACAAGCGGTGCTAGTGAAGATTGTGAGGACTGGGAATCAGGTGTTACTGACTGGTCTTATATAAGGGAGTCATTTTCCCATCAGGGTTGCCGGTGATCAATTGTTCTGGTCTGAATCCTTCATTCCAGTTTCCCTTGTAGCCTGCTGTGTCGTGTCTGCATCTCCTGCTTACAGATAAGACTTTTGCTTCTTTTGTGTTTGTGCTATATTTTTGCATTTTGTCCTGCACTTCTTTGGGGGCCTTCAGGGTCCCCTCCGGGGGCTTCTGCCCTCTCAGTTTAGTTCAGCCACTGAGTTTTGTTCTTTTGCTTTTTCCAGTTTTTTCAGTGGCTGCTGTTTTTATTTTGTTACACCAGAGAACTAATTTAGGTGGTAGAGGTCGTGTGATCTCAGGTGATTTTGAAATTAGTAGAGTTGGTGCTTTTCAGGGTTTTCTGGGATTGCAGTAAGTACCCTTCCTATCCTTTTCTATTTAGATAGTTTGGGCCCCAGCGTTTGCTCATACTATTTTCTTTCTGTGTCAGTATTTCCTCTTGTCTAACCGCCATTACATGTTTGGGGGCTTTCTGTTATCTTTGGGGTTCTGCTCCGGGGCAGATAGCTTTCCTATTTCTATCTTTAGGTGTAGTTAGTTTCTCAGGCTGTGACGAGGCGTCTAGGACCAACGTAGGAACGCTCCACGGCTGCCTCTAGTTGTGGTGGTTAGTCAGGGTACTGCAATTTCATAGATTCCAACTGCTCTGGTGTATTGCCTTTTTTACCTGCACTCCTCAGCTACCGAGACATAACAGTATCACCGGCCTAAAAATTGAAATTGTATGGTACTCACAGAAGGAAAAAAAATATTGTGAAAAAAAAAAAAGTTGTCAGAGTTGTCAGAGATATTTTTCTGTTTGTTGCATTTTTTTTTTTTTTTCCTCTGTATCTCTGGGTGCTGGGGAGGATCTTTTCTCCCAATGGAGTTTGCACAGTTGTCTGGCCGTGTGGATCAGCTTGCCACTGAGGTTCAGAGTATTGCTGCATATCTTGCTAGGTTGCCTGTTGTGGAACCTAGGATCCCCATGCCAGATTTGTTTTTAGGGGATCGAGCTAAGTTTCAGAATTTCAAAAATAATTGTAAATTGTTTTTTGCCTTAAAATCTAAGTCCTCAGGAAACGCAGCGCAGCAGGTTCAAATTATCATCTCTCTCCTGCGCGGCGATCCTCAGGATTGGGCTTTTTCCCTGATACCTGGGGATCCTGTTTTGAGTGATGTTGATGCGTTTTTTCAGGCTTTGGGGTTATTGTACGATGAGCCTAATGTCACTGATCAAGCTGAAAAAACCTTGTTGGCATTAAATCAGGGGCTTGATGACGCTGAGTTATACTGTCAGAGATTCCGTAGGTGGGCAGTCCTGACCAAATGGAATGACGACGCTTTGGCGGCCCTTTTCCGGAAGGGTCTGTCAGATAATGTAAAGGATGTTATGGTGGGATTCCCTGTCCCCTCTGGTCTCAATGATTCTATGTCATTAGCGATTCAAATTGACAGACGTTTGCGTGAGCGGAGAAGTATGCGTGGAATGGTGTTGCCTTGTGAACCAGCTTCTGAACCCATGCAGTGTGATAGAGTGGTGTCTGGGGCACAGCGTCATGAGTTTCGAATGCGCAATGGGTTATGTTTCTACTGTGGTGATGCCTCTCATGCTATTTCAGTCTGCCCTAAGCGGGGAAGACGTTTTGCACGCTCAGTTGTCTTGGGTAGTGTTCAGACTAAGTTTTTATTAACTGTCACTCTGATATGCTCTCTGTCCTCATTTTCTGCTCAGGCTTTCATTGATTCTGGAGCAGCTATTAACCTGATGGATTATGATTTTGCTAAACGTTGTGGGTTTCCCTTGATACCCCTACAGAAGTCTATTCCCCTACTGAGGATCGATTCTACCCCTTTGGCTGAGAATAAACCCCAGTTTTCTACTCAGGTGATAATGAGGGTTGAACCTGATCACCAGGAGTGCTGCAAATTTTTGGTTCTATATAATCTGCATGACATTATCGTGCTGGGTTTCCCTTGGTTACAGTCTCATAATCCTGTTTTGGATTGGAAATCTGTGTCTGTAACCAGTTGGGGCTGCCAATGTGTTAATACCAACACTCCTGTATTTTCTGCCTCCCCCCAGGCTCAGGATGTTCCTGACTTTTGTTTGATTTTTCTGATGTGTTTAGCGAAAGTAAATCTGCATCCTTGCCTCCCCATAGGAGCTATGACTGCGCTATTGAATTAGTGCCGGGTAGTAAATTCCCTAAAAGTCGCCTTTTTAACTTGTCTGTACCTGAACATGACGCTATGCGGTCTTATATCAAGGAATCATTGGAGAAGGGTCATATCAGACCATCCTCTTCACCCTTAGGTGCCAGCTTTTTCTTTGTGGCCAAAAAAGATGGTTCATTAAGGCCGTGTATTGATTATCGTCTCTTGAACAATATTACTGTGAAATATCAATACCCGTTACCCTTGATTTCTGACTTGTTTTCCAGGGTGAAAAACGCTACTTGGTTTACCAAGCTTGACCTCAGGGGGGCGTATAACCTTATTCGCATTAAGCACGGGGATGAATGGAAGACGGCATTCAATACCCCTGAAGGGCATTTTGAGTACCTAGTGATGCCCTTTGGGCTCACTAATGCTCCTTCCGTCTTCCAGTCCTTCATGAATGACATTTTCAGGGATTTTGTGGACAAATTTCTGATTGTTTATTTGGATGATATCTTGATTTTTTCTAATGACTGGGACTCTCATGTGAAACATGTTCGAACTGTATTCCAGATTTTGAGAGAGAATGCTCTGTATGTGAAGGGATCAAAGTGTCTTTTTGGCGTACAGAGGATCTCATTTCTGGGATTCATTTTGTCCCCATCTGTTATTGAAATGGACCCGGTCAAGGTTCAGGCCATCTGTGATTGGGTCCAACCTACTTCATTAAAGGCTCTTCAGAGATTTTTGGGTTTTGCCAATTTTTATCGTAAATTTATTGGTAATTTCTCGGTTATTGTTAAACCATTAACTGATTTGACCAGAAAGGGTTCTGATGTGGTGAATTGGCCTCCTGAGGCAGTCTCTGCATTTCAGGAACTTAAGCAGAGATTCACTTCTGCTCCTGTTCTACGGCAGCCTGATGTTTCTCTGCCATTTCAGGTGGAGGTTGATGCCTCTGAAATTGGGGCAGGTGCCGTTTTGTCCCAAAAAGATCCAGAGACCTCTAAAAGTAACCCTTGTGCCTTTTTCTCTCGAAAAGTTTCTCCTACTGAACGTAATTATGACGTAGGTAATCGGGAGTTATTGGCCATGAAGTGGGCTTTTGAAGAGTGGAGACATTGGCTGGAGGGAGCCAAACATCAGGTGGTGGTCCTTACGGACCATAAGAATCTGGTCTATCTGGAATCTGCCAGGCGACTCAATCCTAGACAGGCCAGGTGGGCCTTGTTTTTCACACGTTTTAATTTTGTGGTTTCCTTTCTTCCTGGCACTAAGAATGTTAAGGCGGATGCCCTCTCGAGGAGTTTCCTTGCGGACTCTCCTGAGTTATCTGATCCTTCTGTTATTTTGAAAGAGGGTGTAGTTCTTTCCGCCATCTCGCCCAATTTGAGACTTGCTCTGGAGGGGTGTCAGGAGGATAGGCCCGAGCGCTGCCCTGTTGGAAAATTGTTTGTCCCGGACCAATGGAAAAAGAGTGTGATGTCTGAGATTCATTGTTCCGCATTGGCTGGGCATCCCGGAATTTTTGGTACCAGAGACTTGGTTAGTCGGTCCTTTTGGTGGCCTACCTTGTCTCGTGATGTCAGGGAATTTGTGCAGTCCTGCGGGACTTGCTCTCGCTCCAAGCCTTGCTCTCGCTCTAGTGGTTTGTTGATGCCATTGCCTGTGCCCAAGAGACCATGGACCCATATCTCTATGGATTTCATTTCCGATCTTCCTGTTTCTCAGAGAATGACCACCATCTGGGTAATTTGTGATAGGTTTTCCAAAATGATACATCTTGTGCCATTACCTAAGTTGCCTTCCTCCTCTGAATTGGTGCCGTTGTTCCTTCAGCACGTGGTTCGTTTACACGGCATTCCTGAGAACATTGTGTCTGACAGAGGAGTCCAGTTTGTTTCCAGATTTTGGAGGACTTTTTGTTCTAAACTGGGTGTTCAATTGTCTTTCTCCTCGGCATTTCATCCTCAGACCAATGGTCAAACTGAGAGAACAAACCAGACATTGGAGACTTATCTAAGATGCTTTGTGTCTGCTGATCAGGATGACTGGGTCTCTTTTTTGCCTTTGGCTGAGTTTGCTCTTAATAATAGGGCTAGCTCTGCCACTTTGATGTCTCCGTTTTTCTGTAATTCTGGGTTTCACCCTCGATTTTCTTCAGGACAGACGGAGGCTTCTGTCTGTCCAGGTGTTGACTCTGTTGTGGAGCGTATGCAACAGATTTGGGACCAGGTAGTGGAGAGGTTGTCCCTCTCTCAGGAGAAGGCCCAGCGGTTTGCTAACCGGCATAGGACTGATGGTCCTCGGTTTAAAGTGGGGGACTTGGTCTGGTTGTCCTCAAAGAATATTCCTATGAGAGTAGCATCTCCTAAATTTAAGCCTAGGTTCATTGGACCTTATAAGATCATGGAGATTATTAATCCTGTTTCTTTTCGTTTGCTTCTTCCAGGGACATTTAAGATCCATAACGTGTTCCACAAGTCCTTGTTGAAGAGGTTTGTTGAGCCAGTGGTTCCTGCTGCTGTGCCTCCTGACCCTGTTTTGGTTGAGGGCAATCTGGAGTATGTGGTTGAGAAAATATTGGATTCTCGTTTTTCTAGACGGAAACTCCAGTATTTGGTTAAATGGAGAGGTTATGGTCAGGAAGACAATTCTTGGGTGTTTGCTTCGGACATCCATGCTAGGAGACTTATCCGTGCGTATCATAGAACTCATCCTGACCGACCTGGTTGCTCAAATGAGGGTTCGGTGACCCCTCCTCAAGGGGGGGGTACTGTTGTGAATGGGTTTGAGATGAGTTCTGAGCAGAGGCTCCCTCTGGTGGTTACAAGCGGTGCTAGTGAAGATTGTGAGGACTGGGAATCAGGTGTTACTGACTGGTCTTATATAAGGGAGTCATTTTCCCATCAGGGTTGCCGGTGATCAATTGTTCTGGTCTGAATCCTTCATTCCAGTTTCCCTTGTAGCCTGCTGTGTCGTGTCTGCATCTCCTGCTTACAGATAAGACTTTTGCTTCTTTTGTGTTTGTGCTATATTTTTGCATTTTGTCCTGCACTTCTTTGGGGGCCTTCAGGGTCCCCTCCGGGGGCTTCTGCCCTCTCAGTTTAGTTCAGCCACTGAGTTTTGTTCTTTTGCTTTTTCCAGTTTTTTCAGTGGCTGCTGTTTTTATTTTGTTACACCAGAGAACTAATTTAGGTGGTAGAGGTCGTGTGATCTCAGGTGATTTTGAAATTAGTAGAGTTGGTGCTTTTCAGGGTTTTCTGGGATTGCAGTAAGTACCCTTCCTATCCTTTTCTATTTAGATAGTTTGGGCCCCAGCGTTTGCTCATACTATTTTCTTTCTGTGTCAGTATTTCCTCTTGTCTAACCGCCATTACATGTTTGGGGGCTTTCTGTTATCTTTGGGGTTCTGCTCCGGGGCAGATAGCTTTCCTATTTCTATCTTTAGGTGTAGTTAGTTTCTCAGGCTGTGACGAGGCGTCTAGGACCAACGTAGGAACGCTCCACGGCTGCCTCTAGTTGTGGTGGTTAGTCAGGGTACTGCAATCTCATAGATTCCAACTGCTCTGGTGTATTGCCTTTTTTACCTGCACTCCTCAGCTACCGAGACATAACAAGGATGGATACGACGGAGACAGATGGGGTAGGATGGGGAGATCATATGGGGCAGAATAGATACTCATGAGGGCAGGATGGGAGAACATATGGCTGGAGCCAGGAATGAGACACAAGGGGGCTAGGATGGGGGATATTATTACCATAGGGGCTAATTAAGGGATATTATTACTGCAGTGATGTATTTATTTTATTTTTTGAGAAAACTGTTTTAAATGGGGGGCGGTCCTGTTACTGTGTAGAGTGACACTATGTCACCTTTTTTTCTTCATGTGGTGTAATGTAGAAGTTGGGAAAAATTAAGTAATGTGTTCTGCAAGTGGAGCTTGAGGTAAATGTGTTATTTCCTACAGAGACGAGCCCTGGCTGGAAGACGTGATGGTGGTCTGTGCTGGATGAAAGATGAAAAGCGAAGATGAAGGACTTCACCTAGAGACGTCACTGGTGAGTCAGTGTGTTACCTGTACACTGACACTATACACTGTATACTATATACAGAGCTCCTGTGTATAATGTCACCAGTGATCACTGTATTACCTATACATTATATACAGAGCTCCTGTGTATAATATCACCAGTGATCACTGTATTACCTGTACACAGACACTGCATACTAAGTACAGATCTCCTGTGTATAATGGCACTTATGGTGATAGTATTGTGTTTTTTTTTATTACTGATCAGTATTGTAGTATTCAGTCACTATGTGGTGGTAATAAGTGGTCTGGACATAGTGTTGCTGTATTTGTCCCTTGTATGTGCTATTTGGTCACTTTGTGATGGTAATATGTGGTCTGGTCATGGTGTTGTGGCATTTGTTCCTTGTATGTGATATTATTCGATCACTGTGGTGGTTATATGTGGCCTGGACATGATACGGTGGTATTTGTCCCTTGTATGTGATATTATTGGTCATTTTAAAAATTGAAAAATAGGTGTGATAGGTGAGAAGTGGACTTTTTCCAAGAGAGAGCGGTGGGACTGTGGACAGTTCGAGGGGTGGAGACGCCTGGAATAATCTGTTTCAGGTATATGATGACCCCATCGAATGACCTCGTCGCTTGACCCCGTCACATGGCCCTGTCACATGACCGGGGGGCCCACAGAGTCTGAACAGCCTGGGGCCCTGGCTACCCTTAATCCACCCCTGGATAGATAGATACACATAGCAAAACACGCACTATACGTATTTGTATATAAAAATGTACATTTTGGGGCACTTCCTTTGTACATGGCAGCCAAGCGCCCCAGTAGGTGGCGGACTGCATGGGTACAAAATCTTTGTTTGATGGTGAAACCACTGCCCATTCTCGTGTTATGGCCTTCCAAATCTACTGTCCATGAAGCAGGCGTTGATGCCTCCTACACACAACCTGCAGTTGCACAGACAACAGTCAGCAACCACGTCCAGTTCATTGTCTCAGATCAGCGTTCACTTGTCCCTGCCCCAGACGTTTAACAGAAAGCAGAAATATCAACCCACTCACCCACAGGTCAAAATGCTAAACACCCACATAGCCAGATTGGGAACTGAGTCTTTCCACGACTTCTTGGCAGTCGCAGCCCCACGGTACTTGATTACTATCTGACGCTATTTTTCCCATTGTGCCATCCCTGTGTTACATAAGCACCTGTTACACAATATCAGCCGTGCTCTGGCCAACACAGTCACAGTGAAGGTCTACTTTACCACAGACACGTAGACAAGTTCTTGTGGACAGGCACGATACATTTCCCTTATGGCACACTGGCTGAACCTGGTGGTGTATTACAGTTCCTTTCTCTCCTCCTCACCGAAAGTAGCCTCCCCATCACGCGCCGGCTGGGAGGTCTGCAGCACTGACTAGGCAAAGCGGCAGCACGCTCTGCTGAAGCTCATCTGTTTAGGTGATAATGCTTAAAACGCAGCTGAGCTGTTGAAGGTGATAAAAGAACAGACCGATCAGTGGCTCTCCCCGCTGAACCTTCAACCAGGTCTGGTTGTGTGCAATAATGGGTGTAACTTGGCGGCGGCTTTAAAGCTCGGCAAGCTGGTAAACACGTTCTATGCATGGTCCACGTGCTAAACTTGGTTGTACAGCATGTTTTAAAAACATACCCTGACTTGACGGACCTGCCTGCCAAGGTACGGTGTGTCAGTACACATTTCTGAAAGTCATCTTAGGCTTTTGGCGGACTAGCTTTGCTGCAGCAACGCTTTAATTTGCCTCGTCACTGACTGATTTGTGACCTGTCCACAAGCTATAATTTGACCTTTAATAATAATTATAATAATTTTATTTCTATAGCGCCAACATATTCCGCAGCACTTTACATTTCAGAGTGCATGTATGCCAGAGGGCCATTGTGGAAGACTTGCTAAAAAGATTACCCTCAGACAACACTGCTGGCAGTGGTATCGGCTTTTATCACCCACAAGTATTGCTAGGGGAGTGCCACACACACCAGGAGCAACTCAGAGGGAGGGAAATCTCCATCAACTGACACATTTTCATGAGACCATCACATCAGCAAGGGCTATCTGTGGGTGTAGGGTGGAGGGAGAAGTTGACCAAGATGATGAAGGACTACCTAAGTGACCATACCACCGTACTTCCTTATTCTTCAGTGTCCTTTAACTATTTGTTGTCCAAGCTCTACATTTGGCCTGACCTTTCCTTCTACACCTTGGAGGTACTGCCATGCCCTGCTGCAAGTGTGTTGTCTGAGCGGGTTTTTAGTTTGAATGGTGAAATCATAACGGATAGGTGCACATGCCTGTCAACGAAAAATGCAGACTTCTAAAATTGAACAATGGCTGGATTTCGGGCCACTTTTTACGCCCTACAGATGACAGCAAAGTAATGTAAAAGCAGCCCAAATGTTTTGTTTGGGAAGTTGTCTTAACATCCATTCCTTACCATCTAAACCCATTTTGTTCATGAAATCACCTCCTCCTCCTGCTTATGCAACAAGTACTTAGTGGTCATGTATGTGACTGGTCACTACATATGCATACCCCACGTGGTTAATGTTTTGTACTTTGTGAAAACTTGGCACATTGTGCAATGGTGAAACTTGTGCTCCCTATCCATTCCCTTGTTGACACACTCCAAATGCGGAGTAATGAAGATTATTGCTTCTGCTAAATTGTCACGTAAAATTATCTGTACCCAGATTGCGCCAGTCGCACAACTGCTAGATAAGGATACGCTATTTTTTAAATCAATAGAAAATTATGATTTGTTTTCAATCGTCTAGATGACACACTCCAAATGCAGAGTAATGAAGATTATTGCCCCTGCTTAATTGTCACATAAGATTATCTGTACCCAGATTGCAACAGTCGCACAACTGCTAGACAAATATTAGGTATTTTAAGTGGAAAATAGCAAAGAGCTGCAGCATGTACTTCCAATGATGAGAACACCCAGGTCCCTGCCTTTCACCCACCCTCCCTCCTATTAAATCTCTCCCTACTAAGGCCGGCGTCACACACAACTACAAAAAATCGGTCCGTTTTAGTCGGTCGATTGTCGGATCAAAATGCAAACATCACACATCCTTCTGTCATCCGATTTTCCTTCAAAGATGCGATTTAGTCGCATGTGTGTGTACCTTGTAACATCCGATTTTCATCCGACTTGCGAGAATTTCTCGCAGGCTTGCAAAACTGACATATAATGGATCCAAAAGAATAGTATTTCAATCACAAAAGAAAGAATAGATATATACACATAGAACACATATATATATATATATATATATATATACATGTCATTGTGACATGTATATATATATATATATATATATATATTTATAGTTCCTAGACTTCTACATACTGTAATAGCCGCTAATTCAATTGCCGGCTTTTGTGAAATCACAGAAGCCGACATGAAATGATACATTGTTTCCACACAGTTAACCATGTCATTTCCTGTATTTTGATATTTGTTTAGAACTTACAATTACATGAGTGTATTTGTGCAAAATTTCAGACATGTAGGGGTTAATTAAAGGTGTAAATTCGTTGAAAAAAAATGCGTGGGCTCCCGCTGTATTTTCTCCACCAGACAGACAAAGCAAGCGAGTGGGGGCAGATAATAACAGCCTAGGGAGGGTACATTTTTTTTGTGCCCCCCCTGGCTACTAACATCTGCCCCCAGACACCCCAGAAAGGGCAAATCTATAATTAGATTCGCCCTTTCTGGCACTTTGCCCGTCTATTCCCATTGCCCTGTAGCGGTGGCGAATGGGTTAATAATGTCACCTTAATGTCACCTTAGTATTGAAAGGTGACCTTAAGGCAGGTTAATAATTGAGAGCTGTCAATTAGACAACTATCAATTATTAATCCTATTGTATGATAGAAAATCAAACACACACAGTTTAATAAAAAGAAGTTTAATGAAATAATCACACAGTTTTTGACCATATTTTATTTTCCTGCTAAAACCATTTCCTGTAATAAAAATAAAATAAAAAAGCAAAATGATTCTTACCAATCCGATGTACAGTCAGGTCCCACGGTGTAATCCATCAGAAAGGGTTAACAGGTTACAGGTCGCAGAGAGCTAATAATGCTGTCTCAGACCTGTATTCCCCTGAATGAATCAGTTACTCTCCCAGCGCAGGATTACTTGCGCTGCTTATCTGATTGCTAGTTAACCCTTTGTGAAGGATTACATCGTGGGACGGGACAGATTGCCAGATAGGTAAGAATAATGTTGTTATATAATTTAATATTTATTTTAGAAGAACAAGGGCTTCGAACGGATTAAGAGTGAAATAAAAGATGGTCAAAAATATGTGTTTTTATTTCATTAAAATTATTTATTCTTAAAGTGTGTGTGTTTTTTTATTTACTTCAATAGGATTAATAATTGATAGTTGTCTAATTGACAGCTCTCAATTATTAACCTGCCTTAAGGTCACCTTTCAATACTAAGGTGACATTAAGGTGACATTATTAACCCATTCGCCACCGCTACAGGGCAATGGGAATAGACGGGCAAAGTGCCAGAAAGGGCGAATCTAATTATAGAACCCAGTTTCCACAAAAACTGTTCGTCGGGAGCTGAACAAATCTGGATTCCACGGAAGAGTTGTTATTCGAAAACCGCTGCTCTCAATGACAAATGTTTCCAAGCGTTTAGAGTGGTGAAGAAACCTCCAGAATTGGTCCCTCGAGCAGTGGAAACATGTGATATTCTCAGACGAATCATCGTTTACCCTATTTCCGACCTCCGGCCGCGTGTACGTTTGGAGACAGCCGAAAGAAGCATTCCATCCAGACTGCCCTCTCCCAACCGTAAAACATGGCGGAGGTTCTGTGATGATCTGGGGTGCTATTTCGTGGAGATCCGCTGGGCCAATGATATCCCTTCAAGGAAGAATTAACAGCCATGATTATTTAGGCATTTTGGGCGACCAAGTGCATCCTATGGTTCAAGCACTGTTCCCGGAGGGGAACGCCATCTTTCAGGATGATAATGCACCAATTCATACAGCTAGAATCGTTAAAGAATGGCACGAGGAACATTCTAATGAAGTTGAGCATCTCATCTGGCCCCCACAATCCCCAGACCTCAACATTATTGAGCATTTATGGTCGATTTTAGAGATTCAAGTTAGACATCGATTTCTGCCGCCATCGTCGCTCAAAGAACTGGAGGGTGTTTTAACTGAAGAATGGGCTAAAATTCCTTTGGAAACAATTCACACCTTGTATGAATCCATACCTCGGAGAATTGAGGCTGTAATCGCCGCAAAAGGTGGACCTACACCATATTAAACTAACTTTTCTTGATTTTTCCAGGTGTTTCCATTATTATGTCTTACCCCAGTATGCTGTATATATATATATACATGTCATTGTGACACATATATATATTTATAGTTCATGCACTTCTACATAGCATTAAAGCCGCTAATTCAATTGCCGACTTCTGTAAAATCTTTACAGAACCCGACATGAAATGACACATGGTTTACATACAGTAAACCATTTCATTTATTGTAGTTTGATATATAGTTTTGATTAAAGGGAATCTGTCACCCCATTTTTGGACTATGAGATGCGGCCATCGCCATCAGGGGCTTATCTACAGCATTCTGTAATGCTGTAGATAAGCCCCTGATGTCACCTGAAAGAGAAGAAAAACGAGTTATATTATACTCACCCAAGGGCGGTCCGCCGTCCGGTCTGGTCCGATGGGCGTCGCGGTCCGGTTCGGCGCCTCCCATTTTCTAGCGAAGCCTGCCTCTTCTTTGCGTCCTGTCTTAGCTCCAGCGCAGGCGCACTGATCTGCCCTGGTGATCTTTTATAATGCCTTTTGGTGTTGCACACCAATGCAAGCAGTGCTTGTTTATCCACTTTCCCCACTTGCAAGCTAACTATGCTGCAGGCTTTTCTCACTACTGCAGGCTTTTCTCACTGCTGCAGTCTCTTCTCACTGCTGCAGTCTCTTCTCACTGCTGCAGTCTCCTATGCACCAGCTGTGTTTGACCTCAACTGGCAGAAAAACAATCAAGGAGACTTGAAGAAGATTACAGTGCTGACCCCTAAGCCATCCATCTCAGCAGGAAAAACATAGCACTTATTGTCAGTACCTCAAATATTACCACTAATACTTGACATCTTGCAATTTGCATTTCTTCGCTCGGGGAATATTTTCCATACTATCGTCTACTCACAGTCATACGTTTTATTAGCAAGCAAGGACATGACATCATCAAACTAACCTAAGAATGAGGGTATTATACTACCTTGTAAAAACCCTTGTTGGCAGTACATGAAACATGTAGCATAATATAACATAATATAACAATGCTTGACATAGAATCTTACATATAAGTCATCAAAAAGACAGTGGCAGGGAAATAATGCAATTTATCTAACTAGGTGGTACTTCCACAGAAAAAGGGTCAACAGTAACTAATACCAATCATTAAATTATAATGGAGTCCAGTGCATAGAAGTGGGGCACATAATTTTTTTTAAGAGACTCTATTTTAACAATCTTAGGCTGTGGTTCCACGGTCCGGAACCACAGCGCTTTGGACGGAGCGGAAATTCCGCTCCGTCTAAGCCCCGCCCCCTTTCTGACGCACGCTCTTTCCGGAGGTGTTCAGGACACCTCCGGAACACCTCCGGAAAGAACGCACCGTCGCCGCAACACGCTAGGACATGCTGAAAAGACGCGCCGCATGTCCGTTTACGCAGGTCTCCCGCCTGCGTGTTGTTACGCATAGTGGAGACGGGATTTCTTGAAATCCCCTCCACTATGCTGTAACATCTGGACGCTGCGTGTTTGGCGCTGCGCCAGCGCACAGCGCCAAACATGCAGCGTTTCCTGACCGTGGAAACTCACCCTTACACTCTGATCAGAATTAACATAGACCTCAGTGATGTTAAACCCAGCGTCAACCACTAAGCCCTGTGCTGCTCATGTTTTTATTAGAAACGGCTTGCAAATAAGAGAGCAATATGAATGTAAAAAGCCAGGTATGAAGATTATTGGAAGGTTTAGGGAAAATGTCATCTTGCCATTAAAAATGTTGCAGTATGATTATGATGTGTTATATTTATAAAAATGCCATAAAGATGTATGAGGAATTGGCAAACGTATGGAACTTTACAGAACACTTTTACGATGTGTAATAAGTCTGACCTCGCATGGGGAGTAGTTCAACTGCTTGTAGCACTGAAAATGAAAATGACATTTACAAAAAAAAAAATATTCTAAATTAGGCAATGTTTTCCAAATATAAAAGAAAACCCCGGCGCTTTGCAAAAAATGAGGTCTGTGAAGCAGCAGTAGATTGGCAAAATTAACCTCTATTTTGCCTTGGTTATGAAGTGTAAATATAAAATAAATACTCTGCGCTACACAATAAATTAATTGGTAATACACATAGAGTGAGTAAATGACCAGTACCTTACTATATGAAAGTCTTACGATGTTGAAAGGTCCTGTGGCTGTAGAAAAGTAAATAGATGTCTTATTCTTCTCTTCTTCCTTATAATCCTTTTGGTTCAAAATATAAAATATAAAAGTCTTTAGAATGAATCCAGATAGCGATCCAGAGGATTGATTAATCAGACCTTCCCGGCTCCATTCTCTTAGACACAGCACCGCGGGGTATACCGTCACCGGCCGGGATGGTACCCTTGTGGTCTGATTAATCAATCCTCTGGATCGCTATCTGGATTCATTCTAAAGACTTTTATATTTTATATCTATTTACTTTTCTACAGCCACAGGACCTTTCAACATCGGAAGACTTTCATATAGTAAGGTACTGGTCATTTACTCACTCTATGTGTATTACCAATTAATTTATTGTGTAGCGCAGAGTATTTATTTTAATGTTTTCCAAATGTAGTGTATTTGTTTGTGCCATTTCTACTTCATGTATACAAGAAAAAGCTGTGAGTTTTTATAAAATTAACACCAATATTTTTTTTTATTTTTTTCTTAGGTTTATTCTTTAAAGGGGATCTATCAGCAGAATTATTACCGCCAAACTATTTATATGTGCATATTCTGTATCTATTTCAAGTCCATGGCAAGTCCAGTAATACCATTGCATGGCCAGCCAGTATGTTCTTCTGTTACTGACAAATCAGTGGTTTAACTGATATGCAAATTAGGCTAAAATCCTGCTGCCAGCTTCCCTTTAGGCCAGTCTCACACGTCCAGATATTTCCGGTACGTGAGGAAACTGTCACTACACGTACTGGAGCCACTGACATGTGAAACCGGCTTTAAGGCCAGGGTCACATTTGCGAGAAACTCGCACGAGTCTCGCACCTCAATACCCGGCACTGCTGCCGGCAATCGGGTGTGCGGTTGCATGTATTTTTATGCAGCTGAACGCTCGGGTCCGAGTGCCGGCGGCATTTCCAGGTATTGAGGTGCGAGACTCGTGCGGGTTTCTCGCAAGTGTGACCCTGGCAAAGAAGAATACTTGATGTGGTTTATTTTTAATGAACAGACAATACTGAGGAATGTGATTGTACAGCATGAAATATTTCCATATCTGCATTTTAGTTGGCAAATCTATCTTCTTCTGTAGCATATGGCTATGCGTGTTTATTACAAGTACATCTCATAATTAAAACGTCTTCTTCTTCTTCTCCATATACAGGTTACATAAATATCCAGATGGAAGTTTAATTTTCATCTGAATTTATTTTTAGAAGCAGAATGAGCAGAAAAGTGAAATATAAATGACAGCAGCAAATCATCCATAGGCAATAAGCAAATATATCTAAGACCTAATTAAAAAATTCATGTGAGGCAGGTGATTCTTCACTTATTTGTGATAAATAATGGCCACATAAAAAGACAAATATTCAGATAAAGATAATGCATACATTTATGATTAATGACAGTAAGAAAATTGCAGAGATGAGTACTCACAAATATATCATAACTAAGACGCCTGAGGATAAATTGATTACAACTCGCTCATACCTACAAGAGAAATTAAATCTCCAGGGGAGGAAACTGAACACCGTTGTAGCTCTCAAACTCTAAAGTATGACAATTACATTTCATATTCCCTATTCATTTTTCTATATTTATGGGGCACCAACATTTTCAAAATGGTTGCAAAGAGAAATTATTAAACCATATACAGTGGGTACGGAAAGTATTCAGACCCCTTTAAATTTTTCACTCTTTGTTTCATTGCAGCCATTTGGTAAATGCAAAAAAAGTTCATTTTTTTCTCATTAATGTACACTCTGCACCCCATTTTGACTGATAAAAACCAGAAATGTAGAAATTTTTACAAATTTATTAAAAAAAAAACTGAAATATCACATGGTCATAAGTTTTCGGACCCTTTGCTAAGACACTGATATTTAAGTTACATGCTGTCAATTTATTTGTGATCCTCCTTGAGATGGTTCTACTCCTTCATTGGAGTCCATCTGTGTTTAATTAAACTGATAGGACTTGATTTGTAAAGGCACACACACCTGTCTATATCAGACCTCACAGCTTACAGTACATGTCAAACCAAATGAGAATCATGAGGTCAAAGGAACTAGCCAAGGAGCTCAGTGACAGAATTGTGGCAAGGCACACATCAGGCCAAGGTTACAAAAGAATTTCTACAGTACTCAAGGTTCCTAAGAGCACAGTGGCCTCCATAATCCTTAAATGGAAGAAGTTTGGGACCACCAGGAGTTTTCCTAAATTCAAATTAAATGGCAAGTCACTCCTTAGTAATATATCAGTGCTCAGATAAGGGTTACAAATCCCTTAATCATATAAATATAGAAAAATCTGGCACTCAAAGAGTTGATGCTGAACAAAAATTATTTTATTGGGAAGCATAATCCAAAATTGTAACGTTTCATCCTTACTTTGACATTCATCAGACTAGGATAGATAAATAAATATCAAAAGTTAATAGAGTCAGTATCTATCATACATTCAAATGTAAAAGATCACTGTGGCTGATCTCCACAGATGCAGTAGTGAGATGGGAGAAAGTACCACAAAGTCAACTATCACTGCAGCCCTCCACCAGTCAGGCCTTTATAGCAGAGTGGCCTGACAGAAGCCTCTCCTCAGTGCCAGGAAATGAAAGTGCTCATAGAGTTTGCTAAAAAAAACACATGAAGGACTCCCAGACTAGACTATGAGAAATAAGATTCTCTGGTCTGATGAGACAAAGATAGAACTTTTTGGTGATAATTCTAAGTGTGTGGAAAAAACCAGGCACTGCTCATTACCTGCCCAATACAATCCCAACAGTAAAACATGCTGGTGGCAGTGTAGGGAGATGGACCGGGTCCGTGGCACTACTCTCATATCTGGGCCGGAACTGTCGAGACTGACACCATTGTTGCCGGGGGAAGACGTTCTAACCTGGACCGACCTTTGCACCTGACTGCAGGGGGCGGATCGGATATGAAAGGGGTGAAGCGCTGGAAAGCAGGGCTTTTCGGTGGGAAGAAAAGAGTGCGCAGCAGGAGAAAGTTAACTTGCTCTCCTCACCTCAGCTCCTGAAAGCCAGGCCGGACGGCCTAATCTCCATGCACCCGCAGACTGTTTCCAGCGTGTGACCGTTACCGCTTCAACCTCTTCAACCCCCGACACTGCAGAGACATTCCGTACCGTACCGCTGACTGCTGTCGGTGCTTATTGTGGACCGGATCTGGTAACGGACTCTGAGTCAGCTGACTCCCTCCAGGGTTCTCCCGTGCCTTGTGGCCCTTTCATTCCAGAGCCTTCCGCTTCTCCACTGAGACTTCACACCAGAACCTTGAGATCACCTCCAGGAGCGCCAGGAAACGTTGCAACTGTCCGGAGCCAGTGTCTCACATTCCTCCAGAACCAGGCCAGTGTCTTCACGCATCGCTTCCAACGTCGTCTCGGATCCTGCTCGCCTTCATCTCCAGAGAGCAACTGACTGGTAAGTGCCATCGTTTATTGAACCCTTGTTTTCTGTTTAGACTTTGCCAACCGTTCCCCAGTTACTACCTCCCTGCGTGGAGTATCCATGTAATAACCCCCCGTTAACTTTTAATCTGCCTCCTGCGTGTCACTGCATCCCGCGTACCTGCCTCTCCCTACAGTTGCATCATGCTATGGGGTGTTCTTCAGCTGCAGGGTCAGAACTACTGGTTGAAATTGAAGGAAACATGAATGCGGCCAAGTACAGAGATATCTTGGATGAAAACCTCTTCCAGAGTGCTCTGGACCACAGACTTGGACTAAGGTTCACCTTCCAACAAGACAATGACCTTAAGCACACAGATAAAATAACAAAGGAGTGGTTTCAGAACAACTCTTTGACCATTCTTGTCTGGCCCAGCCAGAGCCCTGACCTAAACCCAATTGACCATTTCTGGAGAGACCTGAAAATGGCTGTCCACCAATGTTCACCATCCAACCTGACGGAACTGGAGAGGATCTGCAAGGAATAATGGCAGAGTATCCCCATATCCAGGTGAAAAACTTGTTGCATCATTCCCAAGAAGACTCATGGCTGTGCTAGTTCAAAAGGGTGTTTCTACTCAATACTGAGCAAAGGATCTGAATATTTATGACCATGTGATATTTCATTTTTCTTTTTAAATAAATTTGCAAAAATTTCTACATTTCTGTTTTTTTCAGTAAAGATGGGGTGCAGAGTGTACATTAATGAGAAAAAAATGAACTTTTTTTGCATTTACCAAATGGCTGCAATGAAACAAAGAGTGAAAAATTTAAAGGGGTCTAAATATTTTCCGAACCCACTGTATGTCCATAACTAGAGTTGAGCGATACTTTCCGATATCCAAAAGTATCGGAATCGGAATGGTATCGCCGATACCCAAAAAATATCGGCGATACCCGATACCGATACCGGAAATCCAATGTAAGTCTATGGGAACAAAATATCGGAATTAAAAAAAAACCATTCTTGCCTTGTTGGTTAATTGTACATGAAGGAAAACAACAAAGAGTAATGTAGAATGTATTGGGGAAGGTTGAGGAGACATTAAAGGCATAGATGTTTAACCCAATCAAATGGAATAGCATAAATATTTTTTTTTTTAAAGATGTTCGGATTGACGAAGAAATTGACAATGTTGTTAACGTTTTTTCTATTTTGGCAAATATGTATATTTCACAACTTCCATGCTCTTCACCTTTTTAACTTTTGACACACTTTCTCCTTCATAATCTTCAGCAGCATCATCTTTTTCATCAAATTATTCTTCATCTTCACCTTCTTTATCTTCTTAAACTTCTTGCTATTCATCTTTTTGTTAACATTACTCATATTCTTCTTATTAAACTATTATTCTTATTCATATTGTACTTCATCTTCTTCATCATATTCTTATTTGTGACAGAGAATCCTGTACTTGTAATCTGTCAAAGTATGAATTTTTCATCCTTCCGTTCTTGCTGTCACAAAAGATTTAAATTACAACAGTATTTGTCCGTGTTCAGTTTAGCCTGCAGCAGCAGGCATTTTCCAGGGGCACCACGAGGAGGAACGGACTCACCCCCATACACTGCTTAGTCTTCTTCTGCTTATAATTTAGAGCATATATTTTGCTCTTCATTTTGGTCTTATACTTCATGTTCTTCTGCTTTTTGATCTTCTGCTTATTGTTCTTAAGTCTCTTGTTTTGTATCTTGTAGTTTGTCTTAACCTTCTTAGTCCTGTTTGGTAATCTTTTATTTCTTCTTTGTGATGGTGTTTAGGCTGGTTGGCTTGATGCTCGTCGTCCTTGTGGTCGTCATCTTCTTCGGGTGGTCATCAGGGTCGTCGTCTTCATTGTTGGAGATCCAGAGTGATTACCCAAAAAAGCATTGAAAAAATCTTCAATTTGTAAATGTAGCAGAAGGTACAAGAGCCAATGCAAGTAACGAGGACCAGCTGACTGTGCTGGAACCCGGAGGGGCAGCAAAAGGAAAAGAGCCAATGGCACAACCGAGGACCAGCTGACGTTACTGGGACACGGTTACTAAGCAGGAGGTACCTGTGCTCCAAAGCACTACCAAGGACCAGCAGACGTTGCTGGAACTCGGATACCGAGATGGAGGCACCTAGGCCAAAGGCACTGCGGAGAACCAGCTGACGGTACTGGAACCCGGATGGGTAGCAGAAGGTACAAGAGCCAATGCAAGTAACGAGGACCAGCTGACTGTGCTGGAACCCGGAGGGGCAGCAGAAGGAAAAGAGCCAATGGCACAACCGAGGACCAGCTGACGTTACTGGGACACGGTTACTAAGCAGGAGGTACCTGTGCTCCAAAGCACTACCAAGGACCAGCAGACGTTGCTGGAACTCGGATACCGAGATGGAGGCACCTAGGCCAAAGGCACTGCGGAGAACCAGCTGACGGTACTGGAACCCGGACGGGTAGCAGAAGGTACAAGAGCCAATGCAAGTAACGAGGACCAGCTGACTGTGCTGGAACCTGGAGGGGCAGCAGAAGGAAAAGAGCCAATGGCACAACCGAGGACCAGCTGACGTTACTGGGACACGGTTACTAAGCAGGAGGTACCTGTGCTCCAAAGCACTACCAAGGACCAGCAGACGTTGCTGGAACTCGGATACCGAGATGGAGGCACCTTGGCCAAAGGCACTGCGGAGAACCAGCTGACGGTACTGGAACCCGGACGGGTAGCAGAAGGTACCCATGGAAATTTAAGTTGACAGGCCGCGAGCCGGCCGCAGTTACCGAATCCCACAGTACTACAGTGGGTGATTGTCCTATTGTCACAAAGGAAACAGCCTTTATTTGCATATCCCGCAGCACACATAGGAAGCACCTAAAATCCAAGCACCATAGAGTCGGCTAACCCGACCGCAAAACGACAGGACAACTTATTGGAGGCTAAGTGACGTTTACACTGACAGGAAACAGATGGCGTGCTGTAACCAGTCTGGGCAGGAGTGAGTACCCGTGTCAATGACACTTCCGAGCAACAACTGGCGGTGTTGAAGCCCAGGGATGAGAAGACAACAGGGTGGAGGCAGCAGGACTTTTTGCCGTTCACACAGCAGGGGAACAGCTGACATTACTGAACCCCAGTAGTAACACAGGAGCAAGTGTTGACTGTGCTAACAGCACTTCCGAGCAACAACTGGCGGTGTTGGAGCCCAGGGATGAGAAGAGAACATGGTGGAGGCAGCAGGACTTTTTGCCATTCACACAGCAGGGGAACAGCTGACATTACTGAACCCCAGTAACACAGGAGCAAGTGTTGACTGTGCTAACAGCACTTCCGAGCAACAACTGGCGGTGTTGGAGCCCAGGGATGAGAAGAGAACATGGTGGAGGCAGCAGGACTTTTTGCCGTTCACACAGCAGGGGAACAGCTGACATTACTGAACCCCAGTAACACAGGAGCAAGTGTTGACTGTGCTAACAGCACTTCCGAGCAACAACTGGCGGTGTTGGAGCCCAGGGATGAGAAGAGAACATGGTGGAGGCAGCAGGACTTTTTGCTGTTCACACAGCAGGGGAACAGCTGACATTACTGAACCCCAGTAACACAGGAGCAAGTGTTGACTGTGCTAACAGCACTTCCGAGCAACAACTGGCGGTGTTGTAGCCCAGGGATGAGAAGAGAACATGGTGGAGGCAGCAGGACTTTTTGCCGTTCACACAGCAGGGGAACAGCTGACATTACTGAACCCCAGTAACACAGGAGCAAGTGTTGACTGTGCTAACAGCACTTCCGAGCAACAACTGGCGGTGTTGTAGCCCGGGATGAGAAGAGAACATGGTGGAGACAGCAGGACTTTTTGCCGTTCACACAGCAGGGGAACAGCTGACATTACTGAACCCCAGTAACACAGGAGCAAGTGTTGACTGTGCTAACAGCACTTCCGAGCAACAACTGGCGGTGTTGGAGCCCAGGGATGAGAAGAGAACATGGTGGAGGCAGCAGGACTTTTTGCCGTTCACACAGCAGGGGAACAGCTGACATTACTGAACCCCAGTAACACAGGAGCAAGTGTTGACTGTGCTAACAGCACTTCCGAGCAACAACTGGCGGTGTTGTAGCCCAGGGATGAGAAGAGAACATGGTGGAGGCAGCAGGACTTTTTGCCGTTCACACAGCAGGGGAACAGCTGACATTACTGAACCCCAGTAACACAGGAGCAAGTGTTGACTGTGCTAACAGCACTTCCGAGCAACAACTGGCAGTGTTGTAGCCCAGGGATGAGAAGAGAACATGGTGGAGGCAGCAGGACTTTTTGCCGTTCACACAGCAGGGAACAGCTGACATTACTGAACTCCAGTAACACAGGAGCAAGTGTTGACTGTGCTAACAGCACTTCCGAGCAACAACTGGCGGTGTTGTAGCCCAGGGATGAGAAGAGAACATGGTGGAGGCAGCAGGACTTTTTGCCATTCACACAGCAGGGAACAGCTGACATTACTGAACCCCAGTAACACAGGAGCAAGTGTTGACTGTGCTAACAGCACTTCCGAGCAACAACTGGCGGTGTTGTAGCCCAGGGATGAGAAGAGAACATGGTGGAGGCAGCAGGACTTTTTGCCGTTCACACAGCAGGGGAACAGCTGACATTACTGAACCCCAGTAACACAGGAGCAAGTGTTGACTGTGCTAACAGCACTTCCGAGCAACAACTGGCGGTGTTGGAGCCCAGGGATGAGAAAGAACATGGTGGAGGCAGCAGGACTTTTTGCCGTTCACACAGCAGGGAACAGCTGACATTACTGAACCCCAGTAACACAGGAGCAAGTGTTGACTGTGCTAACAGCACTTCCGAGCAACAACTGGTGGTGTTTGTAGCCCAGGGATGAGAAGAGAACATGGTGGAGGCAGCAGGACTTTTTGCCGTTCACACAGCAGGGGAACAGCTGACATTACTGAACCCCAGTAACACAGGAGCAAGTGTTGACTGTGCTAACAGCACTTCCGAGCAACAACTGGCGGTGTTGTAGCCCAGGGATGAGAAGAGAACATGGTGGAGGCAGCAGGACTTTTTGCCGTTCACACAGCAGGGGAACAGCTGACATTACTGAACCCCAGTAACACAGGAGCAAGTGTTGACTGTGCTAACAGCACTTCCGAGCAACAACTGGCGGTGTTGGAGCCCAGGGATGAGAAGATGATGATTTTACTTAAAAAAATATATGTAAATTAATAATTTACAAACATAAACGCATACATTAACATGTTGAAAAGCAATGCAAACCACAATTAAAATAGGTTAAATAATCTGCTATACGGTTTAAAATAAAAGCATACAAGTACATATCAGAATCCATTAATGATGGCTAAGTAACAGTATGTACACCATTTTTATTGTGTAGACAATGAATGGCTGACTTAAAAACATAATCAGCATTACAAGTTATCTTTGACATTCATAAAACTTTACATTTGGTGAATAATATCACTAAAAAATTTTTAAAAATATCTAAAATTTCCATCATGTAATACTGATAATATGTGCCAATCATTTATATTAACAAACAAAAAATTTAAAAAGTGCATAGTGCAGAGTGAAAACAGATATTTATGCCTGACTGTGACTTGCAAGCATGACAACGGATAGATAAGGTATATACAGGTCCTTCTCAAAAAATTAGCATATAGTGCTAAATTTCATTATTTTCCATAATGTAATGATTACAATTAAACTTTCATATATTTTAGATTCATTACACACCAACTGAAATTTTTCAGGTCTTTTATTGTTTTAATACTGATGATTTTGGCATACAGCTCATGAAAACCCAAAAATCCTGTCTCAAAAATTAGCATATTTCATCCGTCCAATAAAATAAAAGTGTTTAAAACAAAATAAAAAAAACCATCAAATAATAATGTTCAGTTATGCACTCAATACTTGGTCGGGAATCCTTTTGCAGAAATAACTGCTTCAATGCGGCGTGGCATGGAGGCAATCAGCCTGTGACACTGCTGAGGTGTTATGGAGGCCCAGGATGCTTCGATAGCGGCCTTAAGCTCATCCAGAGTGTTGGGTCTTGCGTCTCTCAACTTTCTCTTCACAATATCCACAGATTCTCTATGGGGTTCAGGTCAGGAGAGTTGGCAGGCCAATTGAGCACAGTAATACCATGGTCAGTAAACCATTTACCAGTGGTTTTGGCACTGTGAGCAGGTGCCAGGTCGTGCTGAAAAATGAATTTCGATGGAAGCATGAAGTGCTCCAAAATCTCCTGATAGCTAGCTGCATTGACCCTGCCCTTGAAACACAGTTGACCAACACCAGCAGCTGACATGGCACCCCACACCATCACTGACTGTGGGTACTTGACACTGGACTTCAGGCATTTTGGCATTTCCTTCTCCCCAGTCTTCCTCCAGACTCTGGCACCTTGATTTCCGAATGACATGCAAAATTTGCTTTCATCAGAAAAAAGTACTTGGGACCACTTAGCAACAGTCCAGTGCTGCTTCTCTGTAGCCCAGGTCAGGCGCTTCTGCCGCTGTTTCTGGTTCAAAAGTGGCTTTACCTGGGGAATGCGGCACCTGTAGGCCATTTCCTGCACACGCCTGTGCACGGTGGCTCTGGATTTTTCTACTCCAGACTCAGTCCACTGCTTCCGCAGGTCCCCCAAGGTCTGGAATCGGTCCTTCTCCACAATCTTCCTCAGGGTCCGGTCACCTCTTCTCGTTGTACAGCGTTTTCTGCCACATTGTTTCCTTCCAACAGACTTCCCTTGAGGTGCCTTGATACAGCACTCTGGGAACAGCCTATTTGTTGAGAAATTTCTTTCTGGGTCTTACCTCTTGCTTGAGGGTGTCAATGATGGCCTTCTGGACATCAGTCAGGTCGGCAGTCTTACCCATGATGGCGGTTTTGAGTAATGAACCAGGCAGGGAGTTTTTAAAAGCCTCAGGAATCTTTGCATGTGTTTAGAGTTAATTAGTTGATTCAGAAGATTAGGGTAATAGCCCGTTTAGAGAACCTTTCTTGATATGCTAATTTTTTGAGACAGGATTTTTGGGTTTTCATGAGCTGTATGCCAAAATCATCAGTATTAAAACAATAAAAGACCTGAAAAATTTCAGTTGGTGTGTAATGAATCTAAAATATGTGAAAGTTTAATTTTAATCATTACATTATGGAAAATAATGAAATTTAGCACTATATGCTAATTTTTTGAGAAGGACCTGTATAGATGAGACTGCATAGCCACAGATGGTGAATGGCGATGTAATACTGTACCTCAATAAAGTGTGCGTTACTACTACATCCTTTTTTTTATATAGCTTTATAAAAGGTTACGTGCATGTATGGTTGCGCCTTTGTTTGGACGCACAGACTGGCTTCCTGCTGTGACGCGTTGGGTATTGGAGCGTCTGTACGTCTTATGACGCAGACTAACATTCACGGTGCGCATCGTTCATCATCGCAAGCGTACCGACAACACAAAGGAGTTGTCATGACTGCTTTACTCAGTAAACATGCAACTATGATGAAACATACACGCATGTGCCCTATTACATAACAAGCTACAAGAAAAACGAGTGTGAGGTGTGACAGCTGTTTTGTTAAGGTACAGTATTATATCGACATTGTACAGGTGTCGCTATTCAGTCTGATAAATAGATATCATTCACCTATTCTATCAGTTGTCGTTCTTTCAGCACCACTTACAGGTATATATTTTGCTATTGTGACTATGCACTATTGACTTTACCAAGGTAATGCATGA
>JARQOD010010062.1:0-28804 GCA_033576555.1 Oophaga sylvatica | reverse complement strand
AAACTTACTAAATAGAAAAGGATAGGAAGGGTACTTACTGCAGTCCCAAAAAACCCTGAAAAGCACCAACTCTACTAATTTCAAAACACCTGAGATCACACGACCTCTACCACCTAAATTAGTTCTCTGGTGTAACAAAATCAAAACAGCAGCCACTGAAAAAACTGGAAAAAGCAAATGTACAAACATCAGTGGCTGAACTAAACTGAGAGGAGCACAAGCCCCCGGAGGGGACCCTGAAGGCCCCCACAGAAGAGCAGGACAAAATGCAAACATCAAGCACAAAAACAAAAAGAAGAAATGTCTTATCTGTTAGCAGGAGATGCAGACAACACAGCAGGCTACAAAGGAAACAGGAATCAAGGATTGAGACCAGAACAATTGATCACCGGCAACCCTGATGGGAAGGCGACTCCCTTATATAAGACCAGTCAGTAACACCTGATTCCCAATCCTCACAATCTTCACTGGACAGTCCAGTACCGCTTGTAACCACCAGAGGGAGCCTCTGCTCAGAACTCATTTCAAGTCCATTCACAACACAAACTATAGTGAGTATACCCGACCATGATGAGTACACCCAACTGTAGTGAGTACACCCAAACTGTAGTGAGTACACCCCGACCATGATGAGTACATCCAAACTATAGTGAGTATACCCCGACCATGATGAGTGCACCCAAACTATAGTGAGTATACCGCGACCATGATGAGTACACCCAAACTATAGTGAGTACACCCAAACTATAGTGAGTACACCCCGACCATGATGAGTACACCCAAACTATAGTGAGTACACCCCGACCATGATGAGTACACACAAACTATAGTGAGTACACCCCGACCATGATGAGTACACCCAAACTGTAGTGAGTATACCCGACCATGATGAGTACACCCAAACTATAGTGAGTACACCCCGACCATGATGAGTACACCCAAACTATAGTGAGTAAACCCGACCATGATGAGTACACCCAAACTATAGTGAGCACCCCGACCATGATGAGTACACCCAAACTATAGTGAGCACCCCGACCATGATGAGTACACCCAAACTATAGTGAGTACACCCCGACAATGATGAGTACACCCAAACTATAGTGAGCACCCGACCATGATGAGTACACCCGACCATAATGAATACACCCGACCATATTGAGTACACCCAAACTGTAGTGAGTACACCCCGACCATGATGAGTACACCCAAACTATAGTGAGCACCCCGACCATGATGAGTACACCCGACCATAATGAGTACACCCGACCATATTGAGTACACCCAAACTATAGTGAGTACACAACTCCTTTAGGGAGTGTACAGAGTGGATGCGGGGTGATCCATGTGCACATTGTGCAGCCCACCGTTTGGCGGATGCTTCATGCACCTGCAGGCTGAGGTTGGTGGCCGGTGCTCGTACCTGGAGCCGCGGAGCTCACACTCTAATGTCGTGTTTTGCAGCTTCGCATGTTTGATCTGAATGGGGACGGGAAGCTCTGCCTGTCGGAGATGTCCAGGTAACCGGAGGCCAGGATCACACGCTCGTAGTTGTGAGCGCCCCCTACAGAGCTGCCCACATTGGTGGGAGGATTAGTCTAGTGACAGTGCTGATGAGGTTTCTGTGCACTGACCATTATCTCTTGTATTACAGGCTGCTTCCTGTGCAGGAAAATTTCCTACTGAAATTTCAGGTATGGAAGATCCCTCACGCCCAGGGGTCACAGCTATGGGGGCATGGCGACATATGTCCTGAGAACCCCTGGGGGCAGTACAGTGCGGTGCCTACAGCTCTCGGTGTGTTTGGAGGCTGTACTGCCTGCAGGGTCCGGACATTGTGAATCTTCCCAGGGCGGGGTCTCCCCTAACTGTGCGGGGTCTCCCCTAACTGTGGGGGGTCTGCCGGGAGGTCACATGCACTGAACCCTTGTCCTGTTGTCTCTCAGGGAATGAAGCTGAGCAGCCAGGAATTCAACGCCATATTCAGCTTCTACGACAAGGTGAGGACGTGGGCAGAGGGGGCGGTGCCAGCAGTGTAATGGGCGGGGCTATCAGTGTGAGGGCAGAGGAAGCTGGACCAGAAGGGCACTGGGGATAGGGCAGAGGGGGCGGTGCCAGCAGTGTAATGGGCGGGGCTATCAGTGTGAGGGCAGAGGAAGCTGGACCAGAAGGGCACTGGGGATAGGGCAGAGGGGGCGGTGCCAGCAGTGTAATGGGCGGGGCTATCAGTGTGAGGGCAGAGGAAGCTGGACCAGAAGGGCACTGGGGATAGGGCAGAGGGGGCGGGTGCAGCAGTGTAATGGGCGGGGCTATCAGTGTGAGGGAGGAAGCTGGACCAGAAGGGCATGGGGATAGGGCAGAGGGGGCGGTGCCAGCAGTGTAATGGGCGGGGCTATCAGTGTAGGGCAAGGAAGTGGACGAAGGGCATGGGTAGGGCACGGGGCGGGACAGCAGTGAGGGGGAGGTCAGTGGGGGCAGCATGTACAGGGCAGGTGGGAGGAAGCGGGGCCCTCAGGACAGGCGTGGAGGAAGCGGGGCCTCAGACAGGGTGGGAGAAGCGGGGCCCTCATTACAGCGTGGGGAAGCGGGGCCCTCATTACAGGCGTGGAGGAAGCGGGGCCCTCAGGACAGGCGTGGAGGAAGCGGGGCCCTCAGGACAGGCGTGGAGGAAGCGGGGCCCTCAGACAGGCGTGAGGAGGAAGCGGGGCCCTCATGGACAGGCGTGGAGGAAGCGGGCCTAGACAGGCGGGAAGCGGGCCCTCAGGACAGGCGTGGAGGAAGCGGGGCCCTCAGGACAGGCGTGGAGGAAGCGGGGCCCTCAGGACAGGCGTGGAGGAAGCGGGGCCCTCAGGACAGGCGTGGAGGAAGCGGGGCCCTCAGGACAGGCGTGGAGGAAGCGGGGCCCTCAGGACAGGCGTGGAGGAAGCGGGGCCCTCAGGACAGGCGTGGAGGAAGCGGGGCCTCATACAGGGTAGGCGGGTAGGAAGCGGGCGGGCCCTCAGGACAGGCGTGGAGGAAGCGGGGCCCTCAGGACAGGCGTGGGGAGGGGTAGACAGGCGGGGGAGGGCCCTCAGGACAGGCGTGGAGGAAGCGGGGCCCTCAGGACAGGTGTGGAGGAAGCGGGGCCCTCAGGACAGGTGTGGAGGAAGCGGGGCCCTCAGGACAGGTGTGGAGGAAGCGGGGCCCTCAGGACGGGGTGTGGAGGAAGCGGGGCCCTCAGGACAGGTGTGGAGGAAGCGGGGCCCTCAGGACAGGTGTGGAGGAAGCGGGGCCCTCAGGACAGGTGTGGAGGAAGCGGGGCCCTCAGGACAGGTGTGGAGGAAGCGGGGCCCTCAGGACAGGTGTGGAGGAAGCGGGGCCCTCAGGACAGGTGTGGAGGAAGCGGGGCCCTCAGGACAGGCGTGGAGGAAGCGGGGCCCTCAGGACAGGCGTGGAGGAAGCGGGGCCCTCAGGACAGGCGTGGAGGAAGCGGGGCCCTCAGGACAGGTGTGGAGGAAGCGGGGCCTCAGGACAGGTGTGGAGGAAGCGGGGCCCTCAGGACAGGTGTGGAGGAAGCGGGGCCCTCAGGACAGGTGTGGAGGAAGCGGGGCCCTCAGGACAGGTGTGGAGGAAGCGGGGCCCTCAGGACAGGTGTGGAGGAAGCGGGGCCCTCAGGACAGGTGTGGAGGAAGCGGGGCCCTCAGGACAGGTGTGGAGGAAGCGGGGCCCTCAGGACAGGTGTGGAGGAAGCGGGGCCCTCAGGACAGGTGTGGAGGAAGCGGGCCCTCAGGACAGGTGTGGAGGAAGCGGGGCCCTCAGGACAGGTGTGGAGGAAGCGGGGCCCTCAGGACAGGTGTGGAGGAAGCGGGGCCCTCAGGACAGGTGTGGAGGAAGCGGGGCCCTCAGGACAGGTGTAAGAGGCCACGTCTGACGTTCGCCTCTTGTTGCAGGATGGGAACGGGTACATAGACGAGCACGAGCTGGATGCATTGCTGAAGGATTTTTTTGAAAAGAACAAAAAAGTAAGTTACGTAGCGGAGAGATGATGATCTGTGGATAATGGGGGTGATAGAGATAAAAGTAGGACTCTTCACCTCCACGGGGGAAAATGTGACAGTGGTTACCCCAGAGGAGCGGAGAGGAGGAACAGCAGGGTCGCTGTGCGGTGATGATGAGGGTCGCTGTGCGGTGATGATGAGAGTCGCTGTGCGGGGATGATGAGGGTCGCTGTGCGGTGATGATGAGGGTCGCTGTGCGGGATGATGAGGGTCGCTGTGCGGTGATGATGAGGGTCGCTTTCCCGGGATGATGAGGGTCGCTGTGCGGTGATGATTAGGGTCGCTGTGCGGTGATGATTAGTGTCGCTGTGCGGTGATGATGAGTGTCGCTGTGCGGGGATGATGAGGGTCGCTGTGCGGGGATGATGAGGGTCGCTGTGCGGTGATGAGGGTCGCTGTGCGGTGATGAGGGTCGCTGTGCGGGGATGATGAGGGTCGCTGTGCGGGGATGATGAGGGTCGCTGTGCGGTGATGATGAGGGTCGCTGTGCGGTGATGATGAGGGTCGCTGTGCGGTGATGATGAGGGTCGCTGTGCGGTGATGATGAGGGTCGCTGTGCGGTGATGATGAGGGTCGCTGTGCGGTGATGATGAGGGTCGCTGTGCGGGGATGATGAGGGTCGATGTGCGGGGATGATGAGGGTCGATGTGCGGGGATGATGAGGGTCGCTGTGCGGTGATGATGAGGGTCGCTGTGCGGGTGATGATGGGTCGCTGTGCGGTGATGATGAGGGTCGCTGTGCGGGGATGATGAGGGTCGCTGTGCGGGGATGATGAGGGTCGATGTGCGGGGATGATGAGGGTCGCTGTGCGGTGATGATGAGGGTCGCTGTGCGGTGATGATGAGGGTCGCTGTGCGGGATGATGAGGGTCGCTGTGCGGGTGATGAGTCGCTTCGGTGATGATGAGGGTCGCTGTGCGGTGATGATGAGGGTCGCTGTGCGGGGATGATGAGGGTCGCTGTGCGGTGATGATGAGGGTCGCTGTGCGGGATGATGAGGGTCGCTGTGCGGGATGATGAGGGTCGCTGTGCGGTGATGATGAGGGTCGCTGTGCGGGGATGATGAGGGTCGCTGTGCGGGTGATGATGAGGGTCGCTGTGCGGGGATGATGAGGGTCGCTGTGCGGGGATGATGAGGGCGTGTGGGATGATGAGGTCGCTGTGCGGGGATGATGAGGGTCGCTGTGCGGGGATGATGAGGGTCGCTGTGCGGGGATGATGAGGGTCGCTGTGCGGTGATGATGAGGGTCGCTGTGCGGGGATGATGAGGGTCGCTGTGCGGGGATGATGAGGGTCGCTGTGCGGGGATGATGAGTGTCGCTGTACGGTGATGATGAGGGTCGCCGTGCGGGGATGATGAGGGTCGCCGTGCGGTGATGATGAGGGTCGCCGTGCGGGGATGATGAGGGTCGCCGTGCGGTGATGAGGGTCGCCGTGCGGTGATGATGAGGGTCGCTGTGCGGGGATGATGAGGGTCGCTGTGCGGGGATGATGAGGGTCGCTGTGCGGGGATGATGAGTGTCGCTGTGCGGGGATGATGAGGGTCGCTGTGCGGTGATGATGAGGGTCGCTGTGCGGGGATGATGAGGGTCGCTGTGCGGTGATGATTAGTGTCGCTGTGCGGTGATGATTAGTGTCGCTGTGCGGTGATGATGAGGGTCGCTGTGCGGTGATGATGAGGGTCGCTGTGCGGTGATGATGAGGGTCGCTGTGCGGTGATGATGAGGGTCGCTGTGCGGTGATGATGAGGGTCGCTGTGCGGTGATGATGAGGGTCGCTGTGCGGTGATAATGAGGGTCGCTGTGCGGTGATGATAAGGGTCGCTGTGCGGTGATGATGAGGGTCGCTGTGCGGTGTGTTGTGAATGTTTTAGAAATCAATTCTGAGCAGAAGCTCCCTCTGGTGGTTACAAACAGTACTGAACCATTCAATGAGGATTGGCAATCAGGAGTCACAGACTGTCCTGATATAAGGGAGGTTCCCTCCCATGATGGTTGCCGGTGATCAATTGTTCTTGTCTCAACTGTGGTTCCTGGTTCACTTGGAAGCTTGCTGAGTCTTGCCTCTTCTCCTGCTTTCAGATAAGATATTTTCTGTTTTTGTGCTTGCCTTTTGCATATTTCTCTGCATTTCTGTGAGGTTAGCCAGGTTCCCCTCTGGGGGGCTTGGGCTCCTCTCAGTTCCTCTGGAGCCACTGTTGTTTGTTCATTTGCCTTTTCCAGTTTTTTCAGTGGCTGCGGCTTAGTTTTGTTACACCAGAGAACTAATTTAGGTGGTAGAGGTCGTGTGATCTCAGGTGTTTTTGCAATTAGTAGCGTTGGCGTTTTTTAGGGGTTTTTTTGGATTGCAGTGAGTACCCTTCCTATCCTTTTCTGTCTAGGCAGATTGGGCCCCAGAGTTTGCTCATACTATTTTCTGTCTGTGTCTTTATTTCCTCTTGTCTAATCGCCATTACATGTTTGGGGGCTTTCTATTATCTTTGGGGTTCTGCTCCGGGGCAGATAGCTTTCCTCTTTCTATCTTTAGGTGTAGTTAGTTTCTCAGGCTGTGACGAGGCGTCTAGGACCAACGTAGAAACGCTCCACGGCTGCCTTTAGTTGTGGTGGTTAGTCAGGGTACTGCAGTCCAATGGATTCCAGCCTCTCTGGTGTATTGCCGTTTTTGCCTGCTCTCCTCAGCTACCATATCATAACAGTATCACCGGCCCAAACTGAAAATTATATGGTACTCACAGAAAGGAAAATAGTGTGGAAAGAAAAAAGTTGTCAGCGATTTTTTTTTTTCTGTTTGTTGCATTTTTTCCCTCTTTTTCTCTGGGTGCTGAGGAGGATTTTTTTTTCTCTCAATGGAGTTTGCAGTTGTCTGGCCGTGTGGATCAGCTTGCCACTGAAGTTCGGAGCATTGCTACCTTTCTTGCTAGGTTGCCGGTTGTGGAACCTAGGATTCCCATGCCAGATTTGTTTTTGGGGGATCGGGCCAAATTTCTGAATTTCATAAATAACTATAAGTTGTTTTTTGCCTTAAAACCTAAGTCCTCAGGGAACGCAGCGCAGCAGGTTCAAATTGTCATCTCTCTCCTGCGCGGCGATCCTCAGGATTGGGCTTTTTCCCTGACACCTGGGGATCCTGTTTTGAGTGGATGCTGAGTTGTACTGTCAGAAATTCCGAAAGTGGGCAGTCCTGACCAAATGGAATGATGATGCTTTGGCAGCCCTTTTTCGGAAGGGTCTGTCAGAGAGTGTAAAGGATGTTATGGTGGGTTTCCCTGCTCCCTCTGGTCTCAATGATTCTAGGTCATTAGCGATTCAAATTGACAGAAGTTTGCGTGAGCGTAGAGGTATGCGTGGAATAGTGTTGCCTTGTGAACCAGCTTCTGAACCCATGCAGTGTGATAGAGTGGCTTCTGGGGCTCAGCGTCATGAGTTTCGAAAAAGCAATGGGTTATGTTTCTACTGTGGTGATGCCTCTCATGCTATTTCAGTCTGCCCTAAGCGGGGAAGACGTTTTGCACACTCAGTTGTCTTGGGTAGTGTTCAGACTAAATTTCTGTTGACTGTTACTCTGATTTGCTCCCTGTCCACATTTTCTGCTCAGGGTTTTGTTGATTCAGGAGCAGCTATTAACCTGATGGAATTTGATTTTGCCAAACGTTGTGGGTTTCCCTTGATACCCCTACGGAAGTCTATTCCCCTACTGGGGATTGATTCTACCCCTTTGGCTGAGATTAAACCCCAGTTTTCTACTCAGGTGATAATGAGGGTTGAACTTGATCATCAGGAGAGTTGCAAATTTTTGGTGCTGTATAATCTGCATGACATTATTGTACTGGGTTTCCCTTGGTTACAGTCTCATAATCCTGTTTTGGATTGGAAATCTGTGTCTGTAACCAGTTGGGGCTGCCAATGTGTTAATGCCAACACTCCTGTTTTTTCTGCCTCTCCCCAGGCTCAGGATGTTCCTGACTTTTTGACTGATTTTTCTGATGTGTTTAGCGAAAGTAAATCTGCATCCTTGCCCCCCCATAGGAGCTATGACTGCGCTATTGAATTAGTGCCGGGTAGTAAATTCCCTAAAGGTCGCCTTTTTAACTTGTCTGTACCTGAACATGAAGCTATGTGGTCTTATATCAAGGAGTCATTGGAGAAGGGTCATATCAGACCATCCTCTTCCCCCTTGGGTGCCGGTGTTTTCTTTGTGGCCAAAAAGGATGGTTCATTAAGGCCGTGTATTGATTATCGTCTCTTGAACAAGATCACTGTGAAGTATCAATATCCGTTACCCTTGATTTCTGACCTGCTTTCCAGGGTGAAAAGTGCTACTTGGTTTACCAAGCTTGACCTCAGGGGGGCGTATAACCTTATTCGCATTAAGCACGGGGATGAATGGAAGACGGCATTTAATACCCCAGAGGGGCATTTTGAGTACCTAGTGATGCCCTTTGGGCTCACTAATGCTCCTTCTGTCTTCCAGTCCTTCATGAATGACATTTTCAGGGATTTTGTGGATAAATTTCTGATTGTTTATTTGGATGATATCTTGATTTTTTAATGACTGGGACTCTCATGTGAAACATGTTCGGACTGTGTTCCAGATTTTGAGAGAGAATGCTCTGTATTTGAAGGGATCAAAGTGTCTTTTTGGCGTACAGAGGATCTCATTTCTGGGATTCATTTTGTCTCCGTCTGTTATTGAAATGGACCCGGTCAAGGTTCAGGCCATCTGTGATTGGGTCCAACCTACTTCATTAAAGGCTCTTCAGAGATTTTTGGGTTTTGCCAATTTTTATCGTAAATTTATTGGTAATTTCTCTGTTATTGTTAAACCATTGACTGATTTGACCAAAAAGGTTCTGATGTGGTGAATTGGCCTCCTGAGGCAGTCTCTGCATTTCAGGAACTTAAGCAGAGATTCACTTCTGCTCCTGTTCTACGGCAGCCTGATGTTTCTCTACCATTTCAGGTGGAGGTTGATGCCTCTGAAATTGGGGCAGGTGCCGTTTTGTCCCAAAGAGATCCAGAGACCACTAAGAGTAACCCTTGTGCCTTTTTCTCTCGAAAATTTTCTCCAACTGAACGTAATTATGACGTGGGTAATCGGGAGTTATTGGCCATGAAGTGGGCTTTTGAAGAGTGGAGACATTGGCTGGAGGGAGCCAAACATCAGGTGGTGGTCCTCACGGACCATAAGAATCTGGTTTATCTGGAATCAGCCAAGCGACTTAATCCTAGACAGGCCAGGTGGGCCTTGTTTTTCACACGTTTTAATTTTGTGGTTTCTTTTCTTCCTGGCACTAAGAATGTTAAGGCGGATGCCCTCTCGAGGAGTTTCCTGGCGGACTCTCCTGAGTTATCTGATCCTGCTGTTATTTTGAAAGAGGGTGTAGTTCTTTCCGCCATCTCGCCCAATTTGAGACTGGCTCTGGAAGGGTGTCAGGAGGATAAACCGGAGCGCTGCCCTGTTGGGAAATTGTTTGTCCCTGACCGGTGGAAAAAGAGTGTGATGTCTGAGATTCATTGTTCCGCGTTGGCTGGTCATCCCGGGATTTTTGGTACCAGAGACTTGGTTAGTCGGTCCTTTTGGTGGCCTACTTTGTCTCGTGACGTCAGGGAATTTGTGCAGTCCTGTGGGACTTGCTCTCGCTCCAAGCCTTGCTCTCGCTCTAGTGGTTTGTTAATGCCATTACCTGTGCCCAAGAGACCATGGACCCATATCTCTATGGATTTCATTTCCGACCTCCCTGTTTCTCAGAGAATGACCGTTATCTGGGTGATTTGTGATAGGTTTTCCAAAATGATACATCTTGTGCCATTACCTAAGTTGCCTTCCTCCTCTGAATTGGTGCCTTTGTTCCTTCAGCACGTGGTTCGTTTACACGGCATTCCTGAGAACATTGTGTCTGACAGAGGAGTCCAGTTTGTTTCCAGATTTTGGAGGACTTTTTGTTCTAAGCTTGGTGTTCAATTGTCTTTCTCCTCGGCATTTCATCCTCAGACCAATGGTCAAACTGAGAGAACAAACCAGACATTGGAGACTTATCTGAGATGCTTTGTGTCTGCTGATCAAGATGACTGGGTCTCTTTTTTGCCTTTGGCTGAGTTTTTAATAATAGGGCTAGCTCTGCCACTTTGATGTCTCCATTTTTCTGCAATTTTGGGTTTCACCCTCAATTTTCTTCGGGACAGACGGAGGCTTCTGTCTGTCCAGGTGTTCACTCTGTTGTGGAGCGTATGCAGCAGATTTGGGACCAGGTAGTGGAGAGGTTGTCTCTCTCTCAGGAGAAGGCCCAGCGGTTTGCCAACCGGCATAGGACTGATGGTCCTCGGTTTAAAGTGGGGGACTTGGTCTGGTTGTCCTCAAGAAATATCCCTATGAGAGTTGCATCTCCTAAGTTTAAGCCTAGGTTCATTGGACCTTATAAGATCATGGAGATTCTTAATCCCGTTTCTTTTCGTTTGCTTCTTCCAGGGACATTTAAGATCCATAACGTGTTCCACAAGTCCTTGTTGAAGAGGTTTGTCGAGCCAGTGGTTCCTATGGCTGCGCCTCCTGACCCTGTTTTGGTTGAGGGCAATCTGGAGTATGTGGTTGAGAAAATATTGGATTCTCGTTTTTCTAGACGGACACTCCAGTATTTGGTTAAGTGGAGAGGTTATGGTCAGGAGGACAATTCTTGGGTGTTTGCTTCGGACATCCATGCTAGGAGACTGATCCGTGCCTATCACCGAGCTCATCCTGACCGACCTGGTTGCACAAATTAGGGTTCGGTGACCCCTCCTCAAGGGGGGGTACTGTTGTGAATGATTTAGAAATGAATTCTGAGCAGAAGCTCCCTCTGGTGGTTACAAACAGTACTGAACCATTCAATGAGGATTGGCAATCAGGAATCACAGAGTGGCTTGATATAAGGGAGGTTCCCTCCCATCATGGTTGCCGGTGATCAATTGTTCTTGTCTCAACTGTGGTTCCTGGTTCACTTGGAAGCTTGCTGAGTCTTGCCTCTTCTCCTGCTCTCAGATAAGATATTTTCGTTTTTTTGTTTTTGTGCTTACCATTTGTATATTTCTCTGCATTTCTGTGGAGGTCAGCCAGGTTCCCCTCCCCGGGGGGCTTGTGCTCCTCTCAGTTCCTCTGGAGCCACTGTTGTTTGTTCATTTGCCTTTTCCAGTTTTTTCAGTGGCTGCGGCTGATGAGGGTCGCTGTGCGGGGATGATGAGGGTCGCTGTGCGGATGATGAGGGTCGCTGTGCGGGATGATGAGGGTCGCTGTGCGGGGATGATGAGGGTCGCTGTGCGGGGATGATGAGGGTCGATGTCTTGCAGGAGATGAACATTCAAGGTCTCACCGGATATCGGCAGAGCATCATGTCGCTGTGTGACGCCGGCCGTCTGTACCGGAAGGAGCTGGAGATTGTGCTGTGCAACGAGTCGCCCTCCATGAAGTAACTGCGGCCCTCTGACGTCACCGCACGGACCCCGCCCCCACCAGGGGGAGAGACTGCTGGGATGTGAGACTGCGCGGCCACAGAGACGGGCGAGAGACCCCCAGTCCTGATCCCGGCACTTCCCCTCCTTTCCAGCAGTGCCTGTCCCTGTTGTGTCTCCTCGCCTTCCCTCAGTCCACATGCGCTGTTCCCCCTGCACTCGTGTTCTAGTCTCTTTCTGTGTTTTTGTTCTGATCTTCTACTAGTCAAAAAGGTAGCAAGATTCCCTCCGTGGACTGTCCTCCCAGTCCAGAGTGCTTCTCGTTTCCATTCATTCATGGGTCGGATGGCGTGACCACCACGAGATCCCGTGAAACCCATCCACACTGACCTTGCGTATGGTTGCTCCATTCTCTCTCCCTCCGTTGTGTCACTCGTCCTTCTCCCTCCAGTCCAGCAGGTGGCGCTGTGTTCCCTCCGTTGTGTCACTCGTCCTTCTCCCTCCAGTCCAGCAGGTGGCGCTGTGTTCCCTCCGTTGTGTCTCTCGTCCTTCTCCCTCCAGTCCAGCAGGTGGCGCTGTGTTCCCTCCGTTGTGTCTCTCGTCCTTCTCCCTCCAGTCCAGCAGGTGGCGCTGTGTTCCCTCCGTTGTGTCTCTCGTCCTTCTCCCTCCAGTCCAGCAGGTGCGCTGTGTTCCCTCCGTTGTGTCACTCGTCCTTCTCCCTCCAGTCAGCAGGTGGCGCTGTGTTCCCTCCGTTGTGTCACTCGTCCTTCTCCTCCAGTCCAGCAGGTGGCGCTGTGTTCCCTCCGTTGTGTCCTCGTCTTCTCCCTCCGTCCAGCAGGTGGCGCTGTGTTCCCTCCGTTGTGTCACTCGTCCTTCTCCCTCCAGTCCAGCAGGTGGCGCTGTGTTCCCTCCGTTGTGTCTCTCGTCTTCTCCCTCCAGTCCAGCAGGTGGCGCTGTGTTCCCTCCGTTGTGTCACTCGTCCTTCTCCTCCAGTCCAGCAGGTGGCGCTGTGTTCCCTCCGTTGTGTCCTCGTCCTTCTCCTCCAGTCCAGCAGGTGGCGCTGTGTTCCCTCCGTTGTGTCCTCGTCCTTCTCCCTCCAGTCCAGCAGGTGGCGCTGTGTTCCCTCCTTGTGTCACTCGTCCTTCTCCTCCAGTCCAGCAGGTGGCGCTGTGTTCCCTCCGTTGTGTCCTCGTCCTTCTCCTCCAGTCCAGCAGGTGGCGCTGTGTTCCCTCCGTTGTGTCCTCGTCCTTCTCCCTCCGTCCAGCAGGTGGCGCTGTGTTCCCTCCGTTGTGTCACTCGTCCTTCTCCCTCAGTCAGCAGGTGGCGCTGTGTTCCCTCCGTTGTGTCACTCGTCCTTCTCCCTCCGTCCAGCAGGTGGCGCTGTGTTCCCTCCGTTGTTCACTCGTCCTTCTCCCTCCAGTCCAGCAGGTGGCGCTGTGTTCCCTCCGTTGTGTCACTCGTCCTTCTCCCTCCAGTCCAGCAGGTGGCGCTGTGTTCCCTCCGTTGTGTCACTCGTCCTTCTCCCTCCAGTCCAGCAGGTGGCGCTGTGTTCCCTCCGTTGTGTCACTCGTCCTTCTCCCTCAGTCAGCAGGTGGCGCTGTGTTCCCTCCGTTGTGTCACTCGTCCTTCTCCCTCCAGTCCAGCAGGTGGCGCTGTGTTCCCTCCGTTGTGTCACTCGTCCTTCTCCCTCCATGCCAGCAGGTGGCGCTGTGTTCCCTCCGTTGTGTCACTCGTCCTTCTCCTCCAGTCCAGCAGGTGGCGCTGTGTTCCCTCCGTTTGTATGCTTCTCCTCTCGAGCTTTCCTTTTCACTGTCCTCCTGTCCAGCAGGTGGCGCTGTGTTCCCTCCGTTGTGTCACTCGTCCTTCTCCCTCCAGTCCAGCAGGTGGCGCTGTGTTCCCTCCGTTGTGTCACTCGTCCTTCTCCCTCCAGTCCAGCAGGTGGCGCTGTGTTCCCTCCGTTGTGTCACTCGTCCTTCTTCCTCCAGTCCAGCAGGTGGCAGCTGTGTTCCCTCCGTTGTGTCACTCGTCCTTCTCCCTCCAGTCAGCAGGTGGCGCTGTGTTCCCTCCGTTGTGTCACTCGTCCTTCTCCTCCAGTCCAGCAGGTGGCGCTGTGTTCCCTCCGTTGTGTCACTCGTCCTTCTCCCTCCAGTCCAGCAGGTGGCCTGTGTTCCCTCCGTTGTGTCACTCGTCTTCTCCCTCCAGTCCAGCAGGTGGCGCTGTGTTCCCTCCGTTGTGTCACTCGTCCTTCTCCCTCCAGTGCAGCAGGTGGCGCTGTGTTCCCTCCGTTGTGTCACTCGTCCTTCTCCCTCCAGTCCAGCAGGTGGCGCTGTGTTCCCTCCGTTGTGTCACTCGTCTCTCCTCCTCCAGTCAGCAGGTGGCGCTGTGTTCCCTCCGTTGTGTCACTCGTCCTTCTCCCTCCAGTCCAGCAGGTGGCGCTGTGTTCCCTCCGTTGTGTCACTCGTTCTCTCCTCCAGTCCAGCAGGTGGCCTGTGTTCCCTCCGTGTGTCACTCGTCATCTCCTCGTCAGCAGGTGGCTGTGTTCCTCCGTTGTGTCACTCGTCCTCTCCTCCAGTCCAGCAGGTGGCGCTGTGTTCCCTCCGTTGTGTCACTCGTCTTCTCCTCAGTCCA
Source organism: Oophaga sylvatica (assembly GCA_033576555.1). Lineage (NCBI taxonomy): Eukaryota > Metazoa > Chordata > Amphibia > Anura > Dendrobatidae > Oophaga > Oophaga sylvatica. Next base: position 14,718 of record JARQOD010010062.1, on the reverse strand, counting down.
GCAGGTGCGCTGTGTTCCCTCCGTTGTGTCACCTTCCTCGTCAGTGGCCTTGTTCCCTCCGTGTTCACCGTCACCCTGTGATGGTGGCGCTGTGTTCCCTCCGTTGTGTCACTCGTCCTTCTCCCTCCAGTCAGCATGTGGCGCTGTGTTCCCTCCGTTGTGTCACTCGTCCTTCTCCCTCCAGTCCAGCAGGTGGCGCTGTGTTCCCTCCGTTGTGTCACTCGTTCTCTCCCTCCTGTCCAGCAGGTGCGCTGTGTTCCCTCCGTTGTGTCACTCGTCCTCTCCCTCCAGTCCAGCAGGTGGCGCTGTGTTCCCTCCGTTGTGTCACTCGTTCCTTCTCCTCCTGTCCAGCAGGTGGCGCTGTGTTCCCTCCGTTGTGTCACTCGTCCTTCTCCCTCCAGTGCAGCAGTGCGCTGTGTTCCCTCCGTTGTGTCACTCGTTCTTCTCCCTCCTGTCCAGCAGGTGGCGCTTGTGTTCCCTCCGTTGTGTCACTCGTTCATCTCCCTCCTGTCCAGCAGGTGGCGCTGTGTTCCCTCCGTTGTCACTCGTCCTTCTCCCTCCGTGCAGCAGGTGGCGCTGTGTTCCCTCCGTTGTGTCACTCGTCCTTCTCCCTCCTGCAGCAGGTGGCGCTGTGTTCCCTCGTTGTGTCACTCGTCTTCTCCCTCCTGTCCAGCAGGTGGCGCTGTGTTCCCTCCGTTGTTCACTCGTCATCTCCCTCCTGTCCAGCAGGTGGCGCTGTGTTCCCTCCGTTGTGTCACTCGTCCTTCTCCCTGCTGTCCAGCAGTGGCGCTGTGTTCCCTCCGTTGTGTCACTCGTCCTTCTCCCTCCGTCCAGCAGGTGGCGCTGTGTTCCCTCCGTTGTGTCACTCGTCTTCTCCCTCCAGTCAGCAGGTGGCGCTGTGTTCCCTCCGTTGTGTCACTCGTCCTTCTCCCTCAGTCCAGCAGGTGGCGCTGTGTTCCCTCCGTTGTGTCACTCGTCCTTCTCCTCCAGTGCAGCAGGTGGCGCTGTGTTCCCTCCGTTGTGTCACTCGTCCTTCTCCCTCCAGTGCAGCAGGTGGCGCTGTGTTCCCTCCGTTGTGTCACTCGTCCTTCTTCCTCCAGTCGAGCAGGTGGCGCTGTGTTCCCTCCGTTGTGTCACTCGTCCTTCTCCTCCAGTGCAGCAGGTGGCGCTCTGTTCCCTCCGTTGTGTCACTCGTCCTTCTCCTCCAGTCCAGCAGGTGGCGCTTGTTCCCTCCGTTGTGTCTCTCGTCCTTCTTCCTCCAGTCAGCAGGTGGCACTGTGTTCCCTCCGTTGTGTACTCGTCCTTCTCCTCCAGTCAGCAGGTGGCGCTGTGTTCCCTCCGTTGTGTCACTCGTCATCTCCCTCCTGTCCAGCAGGTGGCGCTGTGTTCCCTCCGTTGTGTCACTCGTTCATCTCCCTCCTGTCCAGCAGGTGGCGCTGTGTTACCTCCGTTGTGTCACTCGTTCATCTCCCTCCTGTCCAGCAGGTGGCGCTGTGTTCCCTCCGTTGTGTCACTCGTCCTTCTCCCTCCAGTGCAGCAGGTGGCGCTGTGACGCCGGCCGTCTACCGGAAGGAGCTGAAGATTGTGCTGTACAACGAGTCGCCCTCCATGAAGTAACTGCGGCCCTCTGACGTCACCGCACGGACCCCGCCCCCACCAGGGGGAGAGACTGCTGGGATGTGAGACTGCGCGGCCACAGAGACGGGCGAGAGACCCCAGTCCTGATCCCGGCACTGCCCCCTCCTCTCCAGCGCCCCCTGGTGTCTCCTCCAGCACTTCCCGCACCCTGCGGCTCTCACTATTCTGCTGTTACATCGTGTCTTATCCTCCACTCACCTCCAGAGCTGCAGTCACTTTCTACTGTTACATCATGTCTTATCCTCCATCACCTCCAGAGCTGCACTCACTATTCTGCTGTTACATCGTGTCTTATCCTCCAGTCACCTCCAGAGCTGCACTCACTATTCTGCTGTTACATCGTGTCTTATACCTCAGTCACCTCCAGAGCTGCACGTCACTATTCTGCTGTTAATCAGTGTCTTATCCTCCATCACCTCCAGAGCTGCAGTCAGTATTCTGCTGTTACATCGTGTCTTATCCTCCACTCACCTCCAGAGCTGCATCACTTTCTACTGTTACATCATGTCTTATCCTCCATCACCTCCAGAGCTGCAGTCACTATTCTGCTGTTACATCGTGTCTTATCCTCCACTCACCTCCAGAGCTGCAGTCACTATTCTGCTGTTACATCATGTCTTATCCTCCAGTCACCTCCAGAGCTGCACTCACTATTCTGCTGTTACATCGTGTCTTATCCTCCAGTCACCTCCAGAGCTGCAGTCACTATTCTGCTGTTACATCGTGTCTTATCCTCCACTCACCTCCAGAGCTGCACTCACTGTTCTACTGTTACATCGTGTCTTATCCTCCAGTCACCTCCAGAGCTGCAGTCACTATTCTGCTGTTACATCATGTCTTATCCTCCACTCACCTCCAGAGCTGCACTCACTATTCTGCTGTTACATCGTGTCTTATCCTCCACTCACCTCCAGAGCTGCAGTCAGTATTCTGCTGTTACATCATGTCTTATCCTCCACTCACCTCCAGAGCTGCACTCACTATTCTGCTGTTACATCGTGTCTTATCCTCCACTCACCTCCAGAGCTGCGGTCACTATTCTGCTGTTACATCATGTCTTATCCTCCAGTCACCTCCAGAGCTGCACTCACTGTTCTACTGTTACATCATGTCTTATCCTCCAGTCACCTCCAGAGCTGCAGTCACTATTCTGCTGTTACATCGTGTCTTATCCTCCACTCACCTCCAGAGCTGCAGTCAGTATTCTGCTGTTACATCGTGTCTTATCCTCCACTCACCTCCAGAGCTGCACTCACTGTTCTACTGTTACATCATGTCTTATCCTCCAGTCACCTCCAGAGCTGCACTCACTATTCTGCTGTTACATCATGTCTTATACTCCAGTCACCTCCAGAGCTGCAGTCACTATTCTGCTGTTACATCGTGTCTTATCCTCCACTCACCTCCAGAGCTGCAGTCAGTATTCTGCTGTTACATCGTGTCTTATCCTCCACTCACCTCCAGAGCTGCAGTCACTGTTCTCTGTTACATCGTGTCTTATCCTCCAGTCACCTCCAGAGCTGCACTCACTATTCTGCTGTTAATCGTGTCTTATCCTCCAGTCACCTCCAGAGCTGCAGTCACTATTCTGCTGTTACATCGTGTCTTATCCTCCACTCACCTCCAGAGCTGCACTCACTGTTCTACTGTTACATCGTGTCTTATCCTCCAGTCACCTCCAGAGCTGCAGTCACTATTCTGCTGTTACATCATGTCTTATCCTCCACTCACCTCAGAGCTGCACTCACTATTCTGCTGTTACATCGTGTCTTATCTCCACTCACCTCCAGAGCTGCAGTCAGTATTCTGCTGTTACATCATGTCTTATCCTCCACTCACCTCCAGAGCTGCACTCACTATTCTGCTGTTACATGTGTCTTATCCTCCACTCACCTCCAGAGCTGCGGTCACTATTCTGCTGTTACATCATGTCTTATCCTCCAGTCACCTCCAGAGCTGCACTCACTGTTCTACTGTTACATCATGTCTTATCCTCCAGTCACCTCCAGAGCTGCAGTCACTATTCTGCTGTTACATCGTGTCTTATCCTCCACTCACCTCCAGAGCTGCACTCACTGTTCTACTGTTACATCGTGTCTTATCCTCCAGTCACCTCCAGAGCTGCACTCACTATTCTGCTGTTACATCGTGTCTTATCCTCCAGTCACCTCCAGAGCTGCACTCACTATTCTGCTGTTACATCGTGTCTTATCCTCCAGTCACCTCCAGAGCTGCAGTCACTATTCTGCTGTTACATCGTGTCTTATCCTCCACTCACCTCCAGAGCTGCAGTCATTTCTACTGTTACATCATGTCTTATCCTCCAGTCACCTCCAGAGCTGCACTCACTATTCTGCTGTTACATCGTGTCTTATCCTCCAGTCACCTCCAGAGCTGCACTCACTATTCTGCTGTTACATCTGTCTTATCCTCCAGTCACCTCCAGAGCTGCAGTCACTATTCTGCTGTTACATCGTGTCTTATCCTCCATCACCTCCAGAGCTGCAGTCACTATTCTGCTGTTACATCGTGTCTTATCCTCCACTCACCTCCAGAGCTGCATCATTTCTCTGTTACATCATGTCTTATCCTCCATCACCTCCAGAGCTGCACTCACTATTCTACTGTTACATCATGTCTTATCTCCAGTCACCTCCAGAGCTGCAGTCACTATTCTGCTGTTACATCGTGTCTTATCCTCCAGTCACCTCCAGAGCTGCAGTCACTATTCTGCTGTTACATCGTGTCTTATCCTCCAGTCACTCCATAGCTGCATCACTATTCTGCTGTTACATCTGTCTTATCCTCCGTCACCTCCAGAGCTGCAGTCACTATTCTGCTGTTACATCGTGTCTTATCCTCCAGTCACTCCAGAGCTGCAGTCACTATTTGCTGTTACATCGTGTCTTATCCTCCAGTCACCTCAGAGCTGCACGTCACTATTCTGCTGTTACATCTGTCTTATCCTCCGTCACCTCCAGAGCTGCAGTCACTATTCTGCTGTTACATCATGTCTTATCCCAGTCCTCCAGAGCTGCAGTCACTATTCTGCTGTTACATCATGTCTTATCCTCCAGTCACCTCCAGAGCTGCAGTCACTATTTCTGCTGTTACATCGTGTCTATCTCCATCACTCCAAGCTGCAGTCACTATTCTGTTACATCAGGTCTTATCCTCCTGTCACCTCCAGAGCTGCACTCACTGTTCTACTGTTACATCATGTCTTATCCTCCAGTCACCTCCAGAGCTGCACTCACTATTCTGCTGTTACATCGTGTCTTATCCTCCAGTCACCTCCAGAGCTGCAGTCACTATTCTGCTGTTACATCATGTCTTATCCTCCTGTCACCTCCAGAGCTGCAGTCACTATTTTGCTGTTACATCATGTCTTTTCCTCCAGAGCTGCAGTCACTATTCTGCTGTTACATCGTGTCTTATCCTCCAGTCACCCCAGAGCTGCAGTCACTATTCTGCTGTTACATCAGGTCTTATCCTCCAGTCACCTCCAGAGCTGCACTCAATATTCTGCTGTTACATCGTGTCTTATCCTCCAGTCACCTCCAGAGCTGCAGTCACTATTCTGCTGTTACATCGTGTCTTATCCTCCAGTCACCCCCAGAGCTGCAGTCATTATTCTACTGTTACATCGTGTCTCATCCTCCAGAGCTGCACTCACTATTCTGCTGTTACATTGTGTATTATCCTCCAGTCACCTCCAGAGCTGCACTCACTATTCTGCTGTTACATTGTGTCTTATCCTCCACTCACCTCCAGAGCTGCAGTCACAATTCTGCTGTTACATCAGGTCTTATCCTCCAGTCACCTCCAGAGCTGCACTCACTATTCTGCTGTTACATCGTGTCTTATCCTCCAGTCACCTCCAGAGCTGCAGTCACTATTCTGCTGTTACATTGTGTATTATCCTCCACTCACCTCCAGAGCTGCAGTCACTATTCTGCTGTTACATCAGGTCTTATCCTCCAGTCACCCCCAGAGCTGCAGTCACTATTTTGTTACATCAGGTCTTATCCTCCAGTTACCCCAGAGCTGCAGTCACTATTCTGTTACATCAGGTCTAATCCTCCTGTCACCTCCAGAGCTGCACTCACTATTCTGCTGTTACATCAGGTCTTATCCTCCAGTCACCTCCAGAGCAGCAGTCACTATTCTGCTGTTACATCGTGTCTATCCTGCAGATGGCGGTGTTGCTGCATTCTCTCTCTCCTCTCCAGCAGGTGGCGCTGTGTTCCCTCCATTGTGTCACTCGTCCTTCTCCCTCTTCTCCAGCAGGTGGCGCTGTGATCCCTCCGTTGTGTCATTCGTCATTCTCCATCCTCTCCAGTAGGTGGCGCTGTGTTCTCTCCGTTGTGTCACTCGTTCTTCTCCCTCCTGTCCAGCAGATGGCAGTGCCGCTCCATTCTCTCTCTCCAGCAGGTGGCGATGTGTCCGCTCCGTTTTGTCACTCGTCCTTCTCCCTCCTCTCCAGCAGATGGCAGTGTTGCTCCATTTTCTCTCTCCCTCCTCTCCGGCAGGTGGCGCTGTGTTCTCTCCGTTGTGTCACTCGTTCTTCTCCCTCCTGTCCAGCAGATGGCGGTGCCGCTCCTCTCGCTCGCTCCTCTCCGGCAGGTGGCGCTCTGTCCGCTCCGTGTCGTCTCCTCGCACTTCTCGGCCGCTGTTAGTCGTCCTTCTGTCGCCTCCCGGCATCATGTCTCTCCTGGCGTCCGGCGTTTTGACCGGGGCTTTTCGCTTCCAGCCGTGTGTGGGGGTCCTGCAGAGCAGAGCCAGGTGAGGGCCGCTGTGCTGCGGCAGAGCTGAGGCTCCGGTGCTCTGTGTTGGTCCTGGGTCTGACCCTGCTGTGTGCGGCCGGCGGTCACGTTATGGGGTCTTGGCCTAGGAGCTTGCTCTCTCATGTGCTAGGTGCTGTGTAACCCCTGCAGTGCTGGGTGAGGGCCACAGCTCGGGCCCCTGGTGACGAGGACGCGTGAAGGTCGTCATGAAGTTTTAGGGTTCAGTCACAGACATTTCTCAGCGTCTGTCATCGCCCCTGCTGGGGAGCTCCTGTATGACCGCAGATCTGCTGCTTACACATTGTGTCCAAACCTTCCCCCACACACTTGTGGCTGCTGCGGACCTCTCAGGAAGGGGTTAAATGTCCTTATGCAGTCAGGAGATGTGAAGTACAAAGGGAAAGGGGAGAACAGGGCTGCAGTCACCACTAGGGGGAGCTCCCTGTATATAGAGATACACGATAAGATTCTGTCTGCAGCCACCACTAGGGGGAGCTCCCTGTATATAGAGATACATAAGATCCTGTCTGCAGTCACCACTAGGGGGGAGCTCCCTGTATACAGAGATACATTATAAGATCCTGTCTGTAGTCTCCACTAGAGGGAGCTCCCTGTATGCAGAGATACATGATAAGATCCTGTCTGCAGCCTCCACTAGGGGGAGCTCCCTGTATACAGAGATACATGATAAGATCCTGTCTGCAGCACCACTAGGGGGAGCTCTCTGTATACAGAGATACATAAGATCCTGTCTGCAGCCACCACTAGGGGGAGCTCCCTGTATACAGAGATACATGATAAGATCCTGTCTGCAGCCACCACTAGGGGGTGCTCCCTGTACACAGATACATGATAATATTCTGTCTGCAGTCACCACTAGGGGGAGCTCCCTGTATACAGAGATACATAAGATCCTGTCTGCAGTCACCACTAGGGGGAGCTCCCTGTATTAGAGATACATAAGATCCTGTCTGCAGTCACCACTAGGGGGAGCTCCCTGTATACAGAGATACATTATAAGATCCTGTCTGTAGTCTCCACTAGAGGGAGCTCCCTGTATACAGAGATACATGATAAGATCCTGTCTGCAGCCACCACTAGGGGGAGCTCCCTGTATACAGAGATACATGATAAGATCCTGTCTGCAGTCACCACTAGGGGGAGCTCCCTGTATACAGAGATACATGATAAGATCCTGTCTGCAGCCACCACTAGGGGGAGCTCCCTGTATACAGAGATACATGATAAGATCCTGTCTGCAGCCACCACTAGGGGGAGCTCCCTGTATACAGAGATACATGATAAGATCCTGTCTGCAGTCACCACTAGGGGGAGCTCCCTGTATATAGAGATACATGATAAGATCCTGTCTGCAGTCACCACTAGGGGGAGCTCCCTGTATACAGAGATACATGATAAGATCCTGTCTGCAGTCACCACTAGGGGGAGCTCCCTGTATACAGAGATACATGATAAGATCCTGTCTGCAGTCACCACTAGGGGGAGCTCCCTGTATACAGAGATACATGATAAGATCCTGTCTGCAGTCACCACTAGGGGGAGCTCCCTGTATACAGAGATACATGATAAGATCCTGTCTGCAGCACCACTAGGGGGAGCTCCCTGTATATAGAGATACATGATAAGATCCTGTCTGCAGTCACCACTAGGGGGAGCTCCCTGTATACAGAGATACATGATAAGATCCTGTCTGCAGCCACCACTAGGGGGAGCTCCCTGTATATCAGAGATACATGATAAGATCCTGTCTGCAGCACCACTAGGGGGAGCTCCCTGTATACAGAGATACATGATAAGATCCTGTCTGCAGTCACCACTAGGGGGAGCTCCTGTATACAGAGATACATGATAAGATCCTGTCTGCAGCCACCACTAGGGGGAGCTCCCTGTATACAGAGATACATGATAAGATCCTGTCTGCAGTCACCACTAGGGGGAGCTCCCTGTATACAGAGATACATGATAAGATCCTGTCTGCAGTCACCACTAGGGGGAGCTCCCTGTATACGAGATACATGATAAGATCCTGTCTGCAGCCCACTAGGGGAGCTCCCTGTATACAGAGATACATGATAAGATCCTGTCAGCAGCCACCACTAGGGGAGCTCCCTGTATACAGGATACATGATAAGATCCTGTCTGCAGCCACCACTAGGGGGAGCTCCCTGTATACAGGATACATGATAAGATCCTGTCTGCAGCCACCACTAGGGGGCTCCTGTATACAGAGATACATGATAGATCCTGTCTGTCAGTCACCACTAGGGGAGCTCCCTGTATACAGAGATACATGATAAGATCCTGTCTGTCAGTCACACTAGGGGAGCTCCCTGTATACATGAGTACATGATAGATCCCTCTAGTGGTGGCTGCAGGTCGGTGTTCTGTATCTGTAGTACAGAGTCCCCTAGTGGTGGCTGCAGGTCGGTGTTCTGTATCTGTCAGTACAGGAGCTCCCCTAGTGGTGGCTGCAGGTCGTGTTCTGTATCTGTCAGTACAGGAGCTCCCCTAGTGGTGGCTGCAGGTCGGTGTTCTGTATCTGTCAGTACAGGAGCTCCCCCTAGTGGTGGCTGCAGGTCGGTGTCTGTATCTGTCAGTACAGGAGCTCCCCTAGTGGTGGCTGCAGGTCGTGTTCTGTATCTGTGAGTACAGAGAGCTCCCTCTAGTGGTGGCTGCAGGTCGGTGTTCTGTATCTGTAGTACAGGGAGCTCCCCTAGTGGTGGCTGCAGGTCGGTGTTTGTATCTGTAGTACAGGGAGCTCCCCTAGTGGGGCTGCAGGTCGTGTTCTGTATCTGTCAGTACAGGAGCTCCCCTAGTGGTGGCTGCAGGTCGGTGCGTGTATCTGTCAGTACAGGGAGCTCCCCTAGTGGTGGCTGCAGGTCGGTGCCGTGTTCTGTCAGTACAGGAGCTCCCCCTAGTGGTGGCTGCAGGTCGGTGTTCTGTATCTGTCAGTACAGGAGCTCCCCTAGTGGTGGCTGCAGGTCGGTGTCGTGTTCTGTCAGTACAGGAGCTCCCCTAGTGGTGGCTGCAGGTCGGTGCTGTCTGTCTGTCAGTACAGGGAGCTCCCCTAGTGGTGGCTGCAGGTCGGTGCGTGTCTCTGTCAGTACAGGGAGCTCCCCTAGTGGTGGCTGCAGGTCGGTGCCGTGTCTCTGTCAGTACAGAGAGCTCCCTCTAGTGGTGGCTGCAGGTCGGTGCTCGTAGGTCCTCTGTCAGTACAGAGAGCTCCCTCTAGTGGTGGCTGCAGGTCGGTGTTCTGTATGTCAGTACAGAGAGCTCCCTCTAGTGGTGGCTGCAGGTCGGTTGCCGTGTCTCTGTCAGTACAGAGAGCTCCCTCTAGTGGTGGCTGCAGGTCGGTGTCGTGTTCTGTCAGTACAGAGAGCTCCCTCTAGTGGTGGCTGCAGGTCGGTGCCGTGTCTCTGTCAGTACAGAGAGCTCCCTCTAGTGGTGGCTGCAGGTCGGTGCCGTGTCTCTGTCAGTACAGAGAGCTCCCTCTAGTGGTGGTCAGGTCGGTCTGTGCAGTACAGGAGCTCCTCTAGTGGTGGTGGGTCGGTCTCTGTCAGTACAGAGAGCTCCCTCTAGTGGTGGCTGCAGGTCGGTGCGTGTCTCTGTCAGTACAGGGAGCTCCCTCTAGTGGTGGCTACAGGTCGGTGCTGTCTCTGTCAGTACAGAGAGCTCCCTCTAGTGGTGGCTGCAGGTCGGTGCCGTGTCTCTGTCAGTGACAGGGGCTCCCTTCAGTGGGAGCTACCAGGGTCCGGTGCTGTGTCTGTCAGTACAGGGAGCTCCCCCTAGTGGTGGCTGCAGGTCGGTGCCGTGTCTCTGTCAGTACAGGAACTCTTTTAATATAAAAAATACAAAACTTACAATTAATAAAGAACAAAAATCCAAACCCCAGCAAAACAACCGTCCGAGTCCAACATTACCCTCTGTCAGTACAGGGAGCTCCCCCTAGTGGTGGCTGCAGGTCGGTGCTGTGTCTGTCAGTACAGGAGCTCCCCTAGTGGTGGCTGCAGGTCGGTGCTGTGTCTGTCAGTACAGGGAGCTCCCCCTAGTGGTGGCTGCAGGTCGGTGCCGTGTCTCTGTCAGTGCTGGGAGGTTGCTGCTTTGCGGTCAGGTTTCTGCTCTTGGGGGTCTCGCTGTGCTTGGGGGGTGGGTGACCCTGGTACATTGGTTTTGTGGTTGTGCCTGCGGGTGCAGACGTTGTGTGATCCATGGAGGAGCGGTGGCCGGTGACGTGGGGGGCCGGCTGCCAGGGTCTGTTTATAGATCACCTTCTGTGCCCCTGACATTATCCGTGGCCTCAGCTGTCGCTCGGGGGAAGCTGCGGCCATAGCTGTCAGCGGGTCCCAGCATCCCCCTCACGCTTGTACGTGGGGCCACACGCAGCCCAGAGATAGTGGGCGCCATGTCCGCTTACCGTAGAGGTGAGGATCCGCACAACTCACGGAGCAAAACGCCCCGGCTCACTGATGTCATATCCGCCAAATATATGCGGGATCCCAACGATCCACCGCGCCCGGAGCGGAGTCCTACCCAGGGGCCCCACAGCTTTATTAACCCTTCCAATCTCCAGTAATGGGGACGTCCTGCTGTTCGGCAGCACCTGAGTGATGTCTGCCGTCCTGTCTCCGGATTGTACAGCCGATGTCACTGCAGTGAGGGAACCTCGTGTGTCCCCCATTACTGGCCGGACCCCGCTCCCCGGATGTCATATTGTCACTGCAGTGTGGAGCGTGTGGCGGCAGTGAGGGAACCTCGTGTGTCCCCCATTACTGGCCGGACCCCGCTCCCCGGATGTCATATTGTCACTGCAGTGTGGAGCGCGTGGCGGCAGTGAGGGAACCTCGTGTGTCCCCCATTACTGGCCGGACCCCGCTCCCCGGATGTCATATTGTCACTGCAGTGTGGAGCTCGTGGCGGCAGTGAGGGAACCTCGTGTGTCCCCCATTACTGGCCGGACCCGCTCCCCGGATGTCATATTGTCACTGCAGTGTGGAGCTCGTGGCGGCAGTGAGGGAACCTCGTGTGTCCCCCATTACTGGCCGGACACTGCTCCCCGGATGTCATATTGTCACTGCAGTGTGGAGCGCGTGGCGGCAGTGAGGGAACCTCGTGTGTCCCCCATACTGCCGGACACCGCTCCCCGGATGTCATATTGTCACTGCAGTGTGGAGCTCGTGGCGGCAGTGAGGAACCTCGTGTGTCCCCCATTACTGGCCGGACACCGCTCCCCGATGTCATATTGTCACTGCAGTGTGGAGCTCGTGGCGGCAGTGAGGGAACCTCGTGTGTCCCCCATTACTGGCCGGACACCGCTCCCCCGGATGTCATATTGTCACTGCGTGTGGAGCGCGTGGCGGCAGTGAGGGAACCTCGTGTGTCCCCCATTACTGGCCGGACCCGCTCCCCGATGTCATATTGTCACTGCAGTGTGGAGCTCGTGGCGGCAGTGAGGGAACCTCGTGTGTCCCCCATTACTGGCGGACACCGCTCCCCGGATGTCATATTGTCACTGCAGTGTGGAGCTCGTGGCGGCAGTGAGGGAACCTCGTGTGTCCCCCATTACTGGCCGGACCCGGGACCCGGTGTCCCCATATGTCACTGCTCCGGGAGTCTTGTCACGCAGTGTGGGACTCGTGTGCCATTAGGACCTGGTCTGCTCCCATTATATGTCACGCTGTGGGTCATATTGTCACTAGTGGGGCATCGTGTGGCCATAGGGCTCGTGTGTCCCCATATGCGGACTTGTCCCGGTTGTCAGCACTGTGCAGTGAGGGAACTGTGGCGCTACGGGGAAGTCCTCGTTGTGTCCCATTTGGCGGAACGCTCCCCGGATGTCATATGTCACTGCGTGTGACCGGGCGCAGTGAGGGAACCGTGTGTCCCAATTTACTGCTGGACCGCTCCCCGGATGTCATATTGTCACTGCGTGTGTGGCCTTGGCGGCACGTGAGGCTCCCGATGTTCCCCCATTATGGCGGACAGCTCCCCGGGCATTGGCACTCGGTGGCCTTGCGGCAGGAGGGAACCATGTGTGTCCCCATTGGCGCGGGACACCGTCCGGATGTCATATTGTCACTGCGGGGACCGTGGCGGCAGTGAGGGAACTCGTGTGTCCCCCATTACTGGCGGACCGCACCCCGGTGTCATTGTCACTGCGTGTGGAGCCGTGGCCGGCAGTGAGGGAACCTGTGTGGTCCCCCATTACTGGGGACCCTGCTCCCCGATTTATTGTCACGCCATGTGGGCCGTGGCGGCAGTGAGGAACCTCGTGTGCCCCATTCTGGCGCGGACCCGTCCCGAATGTCATTTCACTGCTGGAGGCTGCCCGGAGTGGAACCTGTGTCCCCATTTGGCGGCACTCGCCGGATTAGGACTGCGGTGGGCCTCTGGCGGAGGGGAACCCGTGTGTCCCCATTTTGGCGTGAGCTCCCGGAGTCAATGTACTGGTGTGTCCTTCTGGCGGACAGTCCATGTGTGTCCCCATTGGTGGACCGCTCCCCGGTCATAGGAACTCGGTGTGAGCCTACTGGCGGAGCGGACCCGGTGCCCATTTGGCCGGACACGCCGGAGTCGTGTCCGCAGTGTGGGACCTCGTTGGCCCGTAGGGGAACCTCGTCCCCATTCTGACTGACACCGTTGCGTCCTGATTGTCAGTGAGGGACTGTGGTCCCATGGGGAACCGTGTGTCCCCCATTACGGCCACCGCTCCGGAGTATTTGTCCGCTGGGTGGACTCGTGTCGGCCAGTGAGGGACTCCCTGTTGATGTCCCCTGTACTGCGGCCGCGCCTAGGATCAGATGTGTCCACTGCGTGTGGACCTGTCCGGATGGAACTGTCTGTGTCGCCCATTGACTGGGGACCGTCCGGATGTCATTTGTCCATGTGGAGGACCTGGCCAGTGAGGAACCTGGTGTCCCCATTGGCGGACTGCCCATGTATGTCCTAGTGGGACGCTGGCGGCAGGAGGAACCTGTGTGCCCCATTATGGCGTCCGTGCCAGAGTCATATGTACTCGTGTGGCCGTGGCGGCAGTGAGGACTCGTTGTCCCCATTACTGGCGGCCCGTCCGGTCATTGGCATAGGGACGCTGTGGCGCCATATGGGAACCTCGTGGTCCCCCTATGGCGTCACTGCCGGTGGCTGTGCACTGAGGGACTGTGGTGCGTATGAGGGAACCTCGGTCCCCCATTATGTGCACTCCCTGGAGTCATGCACTGCGTGGGACGCGTGGGCCTGAGGAACCGGGCCCCTCACGATGTGTCCCGTGTGGAGCTGTGCGGCGTGAGGGACTCGTGTGTCCCCATTACTGCACCGCTCCCCGATTATATTGTCCTGGTGTGGAGCCGTGGCGCAGTGGGGAACTCGTGTGTCCCCATTACTGGCGGACCGCTCCGGATGTCATATGTCACTGCGTTGGAGCCGTGGGGAGTGGGGACCTGGTCCCATTTGCGGACCTGCTGTGTCTTGTCGCAGTGGGACCGTGGCGCAGTAGGGACTCGGTGTCATTACTGGGGACCGTCCGGAGCTTTGTCCTCGGGAGCCGGGGGCAGTGGGACTCGTGGCCCCATATGGGCCCTCCCCGTGTCATATTGTCACTGCGTGTGGAGCGTGGCGGCAGTGAGGGAACTGTGTGTCCCATTATGCGGACCGCTCCCGATGTATATTGTCATGCGTGTGGCGGTGGCGGCAGAGGGACTGTGTGTCCCATTACTGGCGCCTGCTCCCGTGTATATTGCGCGTGGGACGTGGCGCATGGGGACCTCGTGTCCATTCTGCGGACCTGCTCCCGATGTCTATTGTACGCGTGGGGTGGGCATAGGACCTGTGTGCCCCTCTGGCCGGAACTTTCCCCGTGTGCATTGCCGGATGTGAGCGTGGGGCAGTGAGGACTGGTGTCCCCATTACTGGCGGACACTGCTCCCGGATGTCATTGTCACTGCGTGGGGCTCGTGGCGCAGTGGGGGAAACCTCGTGTCCCCCATTACTGGCGGACCGCTCCCGGATGTCATATTGTCACTGCAGTGTGGAGCTCGTGGTGGCAGTGAGGGAACCTCGTGTGTCCCCCATTACTGGACGGACACTGCTCCCCGGATGTCATATTGTCACTGCAGTGTGGAGCGCGTGGCGGCAGTGAGGGAACCTCGTGTGTCCCCCATTACTGGCCGGACCCCGCTCCCCGGTTGTCATATTGTCACTGCAGTGTGGAGCTCGTGGTGGCAGTGAGGGAACCTCGTGTGTCTCCCATTACTGGACGGACACTGCTCCCCGGATG
>JARQOD010010061.1:0-28805 GCA_033576555.1 Oophaga sylvatica | reverse complement strand
CTTGGGATTCTTATTATGGGGGGCGGGTGTGGAGGATTTTTCCCGGGGAGGCGAATGGGGAGGATTTTTTACTGGGGGCAGAGTGAGGGAAAGGATCTTATTTATGGGAGGCAGGGTGATGGATGATCTTTTCACTGGGAGGCAGGGGTGGAGGGATTTATTCACGGGAGGGGGGTGATGGAGGGGATTTTTCACTGGGAGGCGGGGTTTTGGCTGTCTTATTACGGGGGGGCAGGGTGATGGACTGATTTTTTTCATGGGAGGAGGGGGGGGAAATGATTTATTCATGGGGGCGGGGTGTGGAGGATCTTATTTAGGGGAGGCAGGGTGATGGACGACCTTATTCAATGGGAGGCAGGGGATGGACGGATTTATTTTGGGAGGCGGGGTGATGGACTGATCTATTCCTGGGGCAGAGTGATGGAGGATCTTATTCCTGGGAGGAGGGTGTGGGGGATCTTTTTACGGGGAGGCAGGGGGATGGATGGTCTTTTTCACTGGGGGCAGGGTGAGGCGGATCTTTTTTCATGGGGGCGGGTGAGGGCGGTTCTTATTTGGGGAGGCAGGGGATGGAGGATTTTATTCCTGGGAGGCAGGGTGGGGCGGATCTTTTTCCTGGGAGGCAGGGGATGGACGGATCTTTTTCACTGGGGGCGGGTTGGAGGATCTTATTCCTGGGAGGCAGGGGTGTGGACGGATTTTTTCCCCGGGGAGGAGGGTGAGGAGGATTTATTAGGGAGGGGGGTGATGGAGGATCTTTTTAGGGGAGGCAGGGGGGGATGATTTTTCCCGGGGAGGCGGGATGGACGGATTTATTCAGGGGAGGCGGGTGATGGGTCTTATTACTGGGGGGCAGGGTATGGACGGTCTTTTACGGGGAGGCGGGTGATGGCGGTTTAAATTCATGGGAGGCAGGGTGATGGATGATCTTATTCATGGGGGCAGGGTGTGGATGTCTTATTCATGGGAGGCGGGTGATGGATGTTTTTTCCGGGAGGCAGGGTGTGGGATCTTATTCCTGGGAGGCGGGTGTGGCTGATCTTTTTTAATGGGAGGCGGGGTTTGGGGATGTTCATATTCACTGGGAGGCAGAGTGAGGGGGACTGATCTTTTCATAGGAGGCGGGTGATGGAGGATCTTATTCATGGGGGCAGAGTGTTGGGGTCTATTCCGGGAGGCAGGGTGTTGGCGGATTTTTCCTGGGAGGAGGGTGATGGAGGGGATTTTTTCACTGGGAGGCAGGGTGGAAAAGGATTTATTCCGGGGAGGAGGGTGGGGAGGATCTTTTTTCATGGGAGGGGGTGGGGGACTGACTTTTTCTTGGGGGGCAGGGTGGGATGATTTTTTCATGGGAGGGGCGGGTGGGAGGTTTATTCATGGGAGGGGGTGAGGATGATCTTTTTTATGGGAGGCAGGTGAGGGATGTTTTTTTTCCGGGAGAGGGTGATGGACGGATCTTGTTTACTGGGAGGCAGGGTGATGGACGGATCTTATTCACGGGAGGCGAGTGATGGACTGATCTTATTCACTGGGAGGCAGGGTGATGGACTGGATTTTTACTGGGAGGCAGGGTGATGGACGGTCTTATTCACTGGGAGGCAGAGTGATGGATGATCTTATTCATGGGAGGAAGGGTGATGGACGGTCTTATTCACTGGGAGGCGAGTGTGGACGGTTTTTTCACTGGGAGGCAGGGTGATGGAGGTTTCTTATTCCTGGGGGCAGGGTGTGGACGGATCTTATTCACTTTGAGGCAGGGTGATGGATGATTTATTTACTGGGAGGCAGGTGATGGACTGATCTTATTCACTGGGAGGCAGGGTGATGGACGATCTTATTCACTGGGAGCAGAGTGATGGGATGATCTTATTTATGGGAGGCAGGGTGATGGACGGATCTTATTCACTGGGAGGCAGGGTGATGGATGATATTATTCACTGGGAGGCAGGGTGATGGACTGATCTTATTCATGGGAGGCAGAGTGATGGACTGATCTTATTCACTGGGAGGCAGGGTGATGGGACGGATCTTATTCTATGGGAGGCAGGGTGATGGACTGATCTTATTTACTGGGAGGCAGGGTGATGGACTGTCTTATTCACTGGGAGGCAGAGTGAGGATGATCTTATTCATGGGAGGCAGGGTGTGGACTGATTTTATTCACTGGGAGCAGGGTGATGGACGGATCTTATTCACTGGGAGGCAGAGTGATGGACTGATCTTATTCACTGGGAGGGCAGAGTGATGGACGGATCTTATTCACTGGGAGGCAGAGTGATGGACTGATTTATTCACTGGGAGGCAGGGTGATGGAGGATCTTATTCACTGGGAGGCAGAGTGATGGACTGATCTTATTCACTGGGAGGCAGGGTGATGGACGGATCTTATTCACTGGGAGGCAGAGTGATGGACGGATCTTATCACTGGGAGGCAGGGTGATGGACGGATCTTATTCACTGGGAGGCAGAGTGCTGGGACTGATCTTATTCACTGGGAGCGGGTGATGGGACTGATCTTATTTATGGGAGGCAGGGTGATGGACTGATCTTATTCACTGGGAGGCAGGGTGATGGACTGATCTTATTCACTGGGAGGCAGGGTGATGGACGGATCTTATTCACTGGGAGGCAGGGTGATGGTCTGATCTTATTCATGGGAGGCAGGGTGATGGACTGATTTATTCACTGGGAGGCAGGGTGATGGACTGATCTTATTCACTGAGAGGCAGGGTGATGGACTGATCTTATTCACTGGGAGTCAGGTGATGGACTGATCTTATTCACTGGGAGTCAGAGTGATGGACTGATCTTATTTCACTGGGAGGCAGGGTGATGGATGATCTTATTTACTGGGAGGCAGGGTGATGGACGGATCTTATTCACTGGGAGGCAGGGTGATGGACTGATTTATTTACTGGGAGGCAGTGTGATGGACGGATCTTATTCACTGGGAGGCAGGGTGATGGACTGATCTTATTTACTGGAGGCAGAGTGATGGAGGATCTTATTCACTGGGAGTCAGAGTGATGGACTGATCTTATTCACTGGGAGGCAGGGTGATGGACGGATCTTATTCACTGGGAGGCAGGGTGATGGACTGATCTTATTCACTGGGAGGCAGGGTGATGGACTGATCTTATTCACTGGGAGGCAGGGTGATGGACTGATCTTATTCACTGAGAGGCAGGGTGATGGACTGATCTTATTCACTGGGAGTCAGAGTGATGGACTGATCTTATTCACTGGGAGTCGAGTGATGGACTGATCTTATTCACTGGGAGGACAGGGTGATGGACGGATCTTTTCACTGGGAGGCAGGGTGATGGACTGATCTTATTTACTGGGAGGCAGGGTGATGGACGGATCTTATTCACTGGGAGGCAGGGTGATGGACTGATCTTATTCATGGGAGGCAGGGTGATGGACTGATCTTATTCACTGGGAGGCGGGTGATGGACTGATCTTATTCACTGAGAGGCAGGGTGATGGACTGATCTTATTCACTGGGAGTCAGAGTGATGGACGGATCTTATTCACTGGGAGGCAGGGTAATGGAGCGATCTTATTCACTGGGAGGCAGAGGGATGGACGGATCTTATTCACTGAGAGGCAGGGTGATGGACTGATCTTATTCACTGGGAGTCAGAGTGATGGAGGATCTTATTCACTGGGAGGCAGGGTGATGGACGGATCTTATTCACTGGGAGGCAGGGTGATGGACGGATCTTATTCACTGGGAGTCAGAGTGATGGACTGATCTTATTCACTGGGAGGCAGGGTGATGGATGATCTTATTTATGGGGAGGCAGGGTGATGGAGGATCTTATTCACTGGGAGGCAGGTGATGGACTGATCTTATTTACTGGGAGGCGGGTGTGGACGGATCTTATTCACTGGGAGGCAGGGTGAGGACTGATCTTATTCACTGGGAGGCAGGGTGAGGACTGATCTTATTTATGGGGGCAGAGTGATGGGAACGGATCTATTCACTGGGAGGCGGGTGATGGACTGATCTTATTCATGGGAGGCAGGGTGATGGACGGATCTATTCACTGGGAGGCAGAGTGATGGATGATTTATTTATGGGAGGCAGGGTGATGGCGGATCTTATTCACTGGGAGGCAGGGTAATGGACTGATTTATTTACTGGGAGGCAGAGTGTGGAGGATCTTATTCACTGGGAGGAGGGTGATGGACTGATCTTATTCATGGGAGGCAGGGTGATGGACGGATCTTATTCACTGGGAAGCGAGTGATGGAGGATCTTATTCACTGGGAGACGGGTGATGGACTGATCTTATTCACTGGGAGGCAGGGTGTTGGATGATCTTATTCACTGGGAAGCAAGGTGATGGATGATCTTATTCCACTGGGAGGCAGGGTGATGGACGGTCTTATTTTCTGGGAGGCAGGGTGATGACGGATCTTATTCAATGGGAGGCAGGGTGATGGACTGATCTTATTCATGGGAGGCAGGGTGATGGACTGTAAGGTTCTATGTATATATTCCTGAAACTCAGTTTGTTGTCAGCATTTTACTTTCTGTCTTGCTGCAGCTATCTTGCCTCAGTCAAAATGGAGTTTCCAGCTTGCATGTTCCCGCCTTTCTCTCCTTTGCTTCTTAAGCAGCCACAGCTGAGCAATCAGTGCTTCAGAATTAGGCTGCAGTGAACTGTGATTGACTCCTGTAAGCCTTGGACCTTGTACTCAGCTATTCCTACTGAGGAACTCTGAGCACTTGTGGACTTTGAACCCTGTCTTTTAAAAGACCCGTTTTGCTTGGACCTTACGGTAACAGAGAAGAAGATCCTGAATCTGATTGGGAGTGATTGCTGAGCTTGGATTATTCTGGCCTGCTGTGTCTCCTGGTTCTGTGTCTGCAAACTGTGTGACTATTTCTGCCAACTTGTATGAAGTAATACAGGGACTTTTCTATATCAACCTGTGACTCCTGTGTTTTCATCGCACCCAAGCACAAGACGCTATATGAACTGTACTACCAACATTTCCAAGATTCTGAAGCCCAAAAGTTAGTGTCTGCTGGGTCTGGAAAGGCTGTGTCTGCTGTACTGTGGATATCAGACGTCCGGTTGTACTTTCTGTGATGACGTGGTTGTGACTTTCACAACCATTCCAGGTGAGCAATTCCCTAAGTTTTTTCTTTTTGCGTGTTACCACAGGTAAACACTATTGTTTTTTTTTTTTTTTTTTTTTTCTCCTTTCTTTTCTCTTTTTTGTCTGCTGTAACTCTGGATATCAGATGTCTGGTTGAAACTTTCTGTGATGATAGTGGTTGTGACTTCTCACAACCATTCCAGGTGAGCAGTTCCCTTAATTTTTTTTTTTTCTCTCTGCAGTGTTGCCACAGGTGAAACAATTGTTTTTTTTTCTCTCCTCTTCTTCCAGTAATCCTGTCTTAAAAGATTGGAAATGGAGGCCCGCATAAAGGAACTTTGCGGAGTGACTGATAATATCCTTGCAGATTTGCAGAATATAAAGACCCGTTTTACAAATCTACAGGACCTCAATAATCACAATTTGCAAGTGGTTGGACAGACTACCCAGGATTTGCGAGCCAGGATTGAGGTTCTAGAGGGGCGAGTCCAGGCTCCTGCCGTAGCCCTGAGTGCTGGATTCCCAAGTTGCCCCTTTTCGTTTTGGCGGTGAACGTGAGAAATTCAGGGGATTTATTAATCAATGCAATCTTTTTTTTTCTGCACATGCTTCACAATTTCCCACTGAACGATCTAAGGTGCTTACTATAATTATGTTGCTTACCAACAAGGCTTTAATGTGGGCAAACCCTCTGATTGAGACTGAGGATGATTGTTTGAATCACCTTGATGATTTTATTTCAGCCATGGGGCAGGTGTTTGATGACCCCAATCGAGGTGCAACAGCTGAAGCAGCCATGTTAGCTTTGCGCCAAGGTAAGCACTCGGTAGCTGAATATGCCTTGGATTTCAGGAGATGGGCCCTTGATACCACCTGGGACAGTTCCGCCAAAAAATCTATTTTTCGAAGGGGTTATCTCCACTGATTAAGGATGAACTTGCTCGTGCGACCCTCCCACTGCGTTAGGTGACTTTATTAACTACTGCATCCGTATTGATACTCGTCTGACTGAACGCAGGCAAGAGAGATGGTTCGAAAGCAATCGTACTAACCTTTTCCTACCTTCCTCTCCAGCTAAGGAACCTTTGAGTAGGATTACACGGGAACCTGAACCTGAACCCATGCAGGTAGACTCTTTACAACGACGGGTTAGTGATGCACGCAAGGAACATCGTTTTAAGGAGAATCTATGTTTCTATTGTGGTAAGTCAGGGCACTTCATTATAAACTGCCCCAGCCGTTCTCGTAAGACTACTGCAGCACTCATTCATTGTGAGTGTTGCGAGAGGGGATCTGTCAGGTCCGAGCCTCAGGCTCCAGAGAGATCTGCAGCAACAGATCTTGATTTCTCGGACTTAAACTCCGTTACCTCTGAGGACGTTGACTGTGTAAACGCTGCCATTTTTCAAGTTTCCTCAGCGGTGTCCCAGCTGAGTTGTAAGAAAAACAATTCTCATTGCTTTCTTTCCATCAAAACTCTGGGTTGACTCAGCTTGGGTGTCTAGCTCTGCTATGATCGACTCAGGGGCAAGTGGAAATTTTATGGATGTCTCCTTTGCTCTGAAACAGGGAATACGTTCAGTGAAGAAGGCTACTCCAGTACAGATGGAAACTGTGGATGGTCCCTGCTGACCTCTGGACCAGTGGATCAGGAAACAGAGCCTTTGAGGGTTCTTATGGGTAAAGATCATCAAGAGAAACTGTCCTTTATGCTTATCTCTTCTCCCCACTTTCCCATTATTCTAGGGCTACCATGGCTGCAGGCTCAGAATCCTACCATTAACTGGGAGACCAAGGAATTACACTTTCAGAGAAACAGATGAGTCCAAAAGTTTCAGCTTGCTCTGTTCCTAAAGGAATCATGTCAGTCCCTGAACTACCAGCTGTATACAGGACTATGTGGATTTATGTGACAAGAAGAACGCTGACCAGCTTCCTCCTCACCGTCCATATGATTGTCCAATTGAATTATTGCCTGGAGCAGAGATACCTTTTGGTAAGATCTACCCCCTGGCGGGGCCCGAGCTAAAGGCTTTAAAGGATTACATAGATGAAAATCTAGCCAAGGGCTTCATACGCCCCTCTTCATCTCCTGCAGGTGCACCCATCTTCTTTGTAAAGAAGAAAGATGGATCTCTGAGACCATGCGTAGACTATAGGGAACTCAATAAGGTTACTATTAGAAACCGTTATCCATTGCCTTTAATCCCTGAGTTATTGGAGAGAGTGCGACATGCCAAAATTTTTTCTAAACTAGATCTTCGTGGGGCCTATAACTTAGTCCGTATTAGACCTGGGGATGAATGGAAGACTGCATTCAGGTCACGCTATGGACACTTTGAATATCTATTTATGCCTTTTGGTCTGAGTACGCCCCAGCCACTTTCAACACTTGGTGAATGACATCTTCAGTGATCTCTAGATACATTCGTGGTAATTTATTTGGATGATATTCTAATTTTTTCTAACTCCACAGAGGAACATCATGGACATGTGAGAATGGTCTTGGAACGTCTAAGACAAAATCTTCTTTACATCAAACTTGAAAAGTGTGAATTCCATAGGACAGAAATTCAATTTCTGGGGTATGTACTGTCTACACAAGGAATTAGTATGGATGGAAGCAAAACCCAAGCCATCAAGGATGGCCAAGTCCTAGAAATGTGAAGGAGGTACAGCGCTTCATCGGGTTTGCCAACTTCTATAGACGTTTCATTAGAAATTTCTCTGAGGTAGTGTCACCTATCACTCAACTTACCCGGAAAGAGTCTAGGTTTTCCTGGACTCCCCAAGCCCAGGAAGCATTTTTCCCGTCTAAAAGATAAATTTTCACTTGCACCTATCCTAGTACATCCCAACCCGAGCTTGCCTTCATAATAGAGGTGGATGACTTCAGACTGTGCCGTTGGAGCTATACTCTCTCAGGAACAGGTGAGAAGAATGTCTTGCATCCCTGTGCCTTCTTTTCCAGCAGTTGTCTTCGGCTGAGAGGAACTACGATGTGGGCAATAGAGAGTTGTTGGCCATTATTGCCGCCTTCAAAGAATGGAGACACCTTACTTCAGGGAGCTGCACAGCAAATAGTCGTCTGACAGACCATCGTAACCTTGAGTTTATCAGGTCGGCTAAGTGCCTGACTCCTCGCCAGGCTCGCTGGAATCTTTTCTTAACCAATTTAATTTTATCATCTCTTATAGACCAGGAAATCGCGAATGGAAAGGCTGATGGCACTCTCTAGGATTTACTCAGCAGAGACACGTCCAATTACTCCTCCTAAGACTATTTCTTCCTGACTCTAGATTCCTAGGAGTAATTCATAATCAAGACCTACTTAAGGACATCAAGGAAGCATACCATGCGGATTCCTTTTTGGCACAACCCAAGGGACGTAAGTCTTGTCTTTAAGAATGGTGTGTGGATTCAGGGACAACGTCTGTATATTCCTGAAACGTCAGATTAGAGTATTGCAACTCATTCACGATTCCAAGATAGCTGGGCATAGAGGAATTTCTAAAGACACAGGAATTTCTTTCTCGTTTCTTTTGGTGGCCCACTTGCAGGAAGGATGTTTTGAATTATGTCACCTTCATGTGAGGTTGTGCAAGATGCAAAACACCTCGCTCCTCACCAACTGGTCTGTTAAAGCCTCTTCCCACCCGTCCCCCCGTGGGGATCCATTTCTATGGACTTCATTGTGGAGTTACCAACCTCTTCAGGGGAAGAACACCATTCTAGTGGTGGTTGACCGTCTAACAAAGGCAGCTCATTTTATCCCTTGTGTCGGCTTACCCTGCAAAACAGACATCAGATTTGATGATTAAAGATGTGTTTCGTTCATGGAGTACCGGATGAGGTTATTTCGGGTCGAGGGGTGCAATCACTTCTAGGTTTTGGCAAAATTTCTGTGCAGCAATTGGACATTAAAGTAAACCTTTCTTCTGCTTTTCATCCCCAGACTAATGGACAGACCGAACGAACCAATCAAACCCTGGGCAGTATCTCCGCTGCTTTATCTGCCACCTACGGATGATTGGGTGGATCTACTTCCATTAGCTGAGTTCTCGTATAACAACTCTCAGAGTGCCTCCACTAAACAGTCTCCTTTTTACTCTAATTATAGGTTATCATCCTACATTCTACCACGATTTCCCATAGAAACGCCTTTACCAGCAGTGGCTGAAAGAATCAGTCTTTACAGAAGAATATGGATCTTCTAAAGGAAAATCTGGAATCGGTCAAGAAAGGTACAAGAAAGCAGCAGATAAATTTCGTAAACCTGACCAGCTTTCAAGGTAGGAGACTTGGTCTGGTCTGTCAACCAGAAATCTTAAGTTAAGGATTCCATCGTCTAAGTTGGGGACTATAGTACATTGGCCCTTTAAAATCAGTAAAATTTAAGTGCCGTTGCTTGTCGTCTTCAATGCCCGAACTATGAGAATCCACCCTGTCTTTCATGTTATCCCTACTAAAGGCTGGACACCCAATACGTTTCCTGGACGTTCTCTCCTTGCCCTGACCAGTGATAGTCGATGGTCAGGAGAATTTGTGGTGGAAAGGATTTTAGATTCCAGGTTGTTTAGAAATCAGTTTACAATATTGATTAAATGGCAGGGGCTACCCAGTGGAGGACAAACTCATGGGAACCGGTCAATAACGTTAATGCTCTCGCTTGCTCCGTCAGTTTCATCAGAGGTACCCACCACAAGCCCTGGTTGAGGTCATCCGGGTTTGTCCTTAGGGGGGGAGTATGTAAGGTTCTATGTATTATTCCTGAAAACCTCAGTTTGTTCGTCAGCCATTTTATTTCTGTCTTGCTGCAGCTTCTTGCCCTCAGTCAAAATGGGTTTCCAGCTTGCTGTTCCCGCCTGATTCTCTCCTTTGCTTCTTAAAGCAAGCTGGCAATCAGGCTTCAGAATCAGCCTGCGTGAACCTGTGCTTGTTGTAAGCCTTGGACTTGTCTCAGTTTCTAGAGGAAATTGAAGCACTTGGGTCCCGAACCCTGCTCTTTAAAAGACCCAGTTTGCAGGGACTTCGGTACAGAGAAGAAGATCCTGAATTTATTGGAGGTGATTGCTGAGCTTGGATTTCTTGGCCTGTGTGTCTCCTGTTTCTGTGTCTGCAAACTGGGTGGCTATTTCTGCCAACTTTGTATGAAGTAATCAGGACTTTTTCTTATCAAACCTGTGACCCTGTGTTTTCATGACCCAAGACAAGACGTATATGAACTGTATACACAATTAATGGTGATCTTTTACTGGGAGGGGAGGGTGATGGACGGATCTTATTCACTGGGAGGCAGGTGATGGACGTATCTTATTCACTGGGAGGCAGGGTGATGGACGGATCTTATTCACTGGGAGGCAGGGTGTTGGACTGATCTTATTCATGGGAGGCAGGGTGATGGACGGATCTTATTCACTGGGAGGCAGGGTGATGGACTGATCTTATTCACTGGGAGGCAGGGTGATGGACTGATCTTATTCACTGGGAGGCAGAGTGATGGACGGATCTTATTCACTGGGAGGCAGGGTGATGGACGGATCTTATTCACTGGGAGGCAGGGTGATGGACGGATCTTATTCACTGGGAGGCAGGGTGATGGACTGATCTTATTCACTGGGAGGCAGGGTGATGGACGGATCTTATTCACTGGGAGGCAGGGTGATGGACTGATCTTATTCACTGGGAGGCAGGGTGATGGACGGATCTTATTCACTGGGAGGCAGGTGGATGGACTGATCTTATTCACTGGGAGGCAGGGTGATGGACGGATCTTATTCACTGGGAGGCAGGGTGATGGACTGATCTTATTCACTGGGAGGCAGGGTGATGGATCGGAGAGGTATGGACGTTATTCACTGGAGGGGGTGGGATCTTATTCACGGGGCAGGTAGGACGACTTATTCACGGAGGCAGTGATGACGATCTTATTCAGGAGGGTGATGACGTTTTTTGGGAGCGGTGATGGACGACTTCACTGGAGGTGTGGAGATTTATTACGGAGGCAGGGATGACGTCTTATTCACTGGGAGCAGGTATGAGACTTCACTGGGGGAGGTATGGACGTCTATCATGGCAGGTGATACGGATTTATTCATGGGAGGTGATGGCGATCTTATTCACTGGAGGCAGGGTGTGAGATCTTATTCACTGGGAGCGGGTGTGAGATCTTATTACTGGGAGGCAGGTGTGGACTGTTTATTCACTGGAGGCAGTGTGGAGATCTTATATGGAGGCAGGGTGATGGATGATCTTATTCACTGAGCAGGGAGACGATCTTTCACTGGGAGCAGTGGGACGATCTTATTACTGGAGGCAGTGATGACTGATCTTATCACTGGGAGGCAGGGTGATGGAGATCTTATTCACTGGGAGCGGTGTGGAGATCTTATTCACTGGGGGAGGTGATGGATCTATTCATGGGGGCAGGGGATGGACGATCTTATTACTGGGAGGCGGGTGATGGACGATCTTATTCATGGAGGCGGGTGATGGACTGATCTTATTCACTGGGAGGCAGGTGATGGACGATCTTATTCACTGGAGGCAGGGTGATGACGATCTTATACTGGGAGCAGGGTGATGGACGATCTTATTATGGAGCAGGTGATGGAGATCTTATCACTGGGAGGCAGGGTGATGGACGATCTTATTCACTGGAGCAGGTGTGGACGATCTTATTCACTGGGAGCAGGGTGATGGCAGATCTATTCATGGAGGCAGGTGATGGAGATCTTATTCACTGGAGGCGGTGATGACGATCTTATTCACTGGGAGCAGGTGATGGACGGATTTATTCACTGGAGGCAGGGTGATGGAGATCTTATTCATGGGAGGCAGGGTGATGGACGATCTTATTCATGGAGGCAGGTGAGACGGATCTTATTCACTGGAGGCAGGGTGATGGACGATCTTATTCACTGGAGGCAGTGATGGACTGATCTTATTACTGGGAGGCAGGTGATGGAGGATTTATTCACTGGGAGGCAGGGTGATGGACGATCTTATTCACTGGAGGAGGGTGATGGACGGATTTATTCACGGGAGGCAGGTGATGGACGATCTTATTACTGGGAGCAGTGATGGAGATCTTATTCATGGAGCAGGTGATGGACGATCTTATTCATGGGGGCAGGTGATGGACTGATTTATTCACTGGAGGCAGGTGATGGACGATCTTATTCATGGAGGCAGGGTATGGACGATTTATTCACTGGAGGCAGGGTGATGAGATCTTATTCACTGGGAGGCAGGGAGGAGATCTTATTACTGGGAGGCAGGTGATGACGATCTATTCACTGGAGGCGGGTGATGGAGATCTTATTCACTGGGAGGCAGGTGATGGTCTTATTAGGGAGCAGGTGATGGACGATCTTATTCACTGGAGGCAGGGTGATGGAGATCTTATTCATGGAGCAGGGTGATGGAGATCTTATTCACTGGAGGCAGGTGATGGACTGATCTTATTCACTGGGAGGCAGGGTGATGGACGGATCTTATTCACTGGAGGCAGTGATGGACTGATCTTATTCACTGGGAGGCAGGGTGATGGAGATCTTTTCACTGGAGGCAGGTGTGGACGGATCTTATTCACTGGGAGCAGGGTGTGACTGATCTTATTCACTGGGAGGCAGGGTGATGACGATCTTATTCACTGGGAGGCAGGGTGATGGACGATCTTATTCACTGGAGGCAGGTGATGGACGGATCTTATTCACTGGGAGGCAGGGTGATGGAGATTTATTCACTGGAGGCAGGGTGATGGACGATCTTATTCACTGGGAGGCAGGGTGATGGACTGATCTTATTCATGGGAGGCAGAGGTGATGGCGGATCTTATTCACTGGGAGGCAGGGTGATGGACGGATCTTATTCACTGGGAGCAGGTGATGGACTGATCTTATTCACTGGGAGGCAGGGTGATGGACTGATCTTATTCACTGGGGCAGGGTGATGGACTGATCTTATTCACTGGGAGGCAGGTGATGGACTGATCTTATTCCTGGGAGGCAGGGTGATGGACGGATCTTATTCACTGGGAGGCAGGGTGATGGACTGATCTTATTCACTGGAGGAGGGTGATGGACGGATCTTATTCACTGGGAGGCAGGGTGATGGACGATCTTATTCACTGGGAGGCAGGGTGTGGAGGATTTATTCACTGGGAGGCAGGGTGATGGACTGATCTTATTACTGGAGGCAGGGTGATGGACTGATCTTATTCACTGGAGCAGGGTGATGGATGGATCTTATTCACTGGGAGGCAGGGTGATGGATGATCTTATTCACTGGGAGGCAGGGTGATGGACGATCTTATTCACTGGGAGGCAGGGTGATGGATGATCTTATTCACTGGGAGGCAGGGTGATGGACTGATCTTATTCACTGGGAGGCAGGGTGATGGATGATCTTATTCACTGGGAGGCAGGGTGTGGACTGATCTTATTCACTGGAGCAGGGTGATGGACGGATCTTATTCACTGGGAGGCAGGGTGATGGACGATCTTATTCACTGGAGGCAGGGTGATGGACGGATCTTATTCACTGGGAGGCAGGGTGATGGACGGATCTTATTCACTGGGAGGCAGAGTGATGGACTGATCTTATTTACTGGGAGGCAGGGTGATGGACTGATCTTATTCACTGGAGGCAGGTGATGGACGGATCTTATTCACTGGAGGCAGGGTGATGGACGATCTTATTCACTGGGAGGCAGGGTGATGGACTGATCTTATTCACTGGGAGGCAGGGTGATGGACGGATCTTATTCACTGGGAGGCAGGTGATGGACTGATCTTATTCACTGGGAGGCAGGGTGATGGACTGATCTTATTCACTGGGAGGCAGGGTGATGGACTGATCTTATTCACTGGGAGGCAGGTGATGGAGATCTTATTCACTGGGAGGCAGGGTGATGGACTGATCTTATTCACTGGAGGCAGGTGATGGACGGATCTTATTCACGGGAGGCAGGGTGATGGACGGATCTTATTCACTGGGAGGCAGGGTGATGGACTGATCTTATTCACTGGGAGGCAGGGTGATGGACGATCTTATTCACTGGGGGCAGGGTGATGGACTGATCTTATTCACTGGGAGCAGGGTGATGGACTGATCTTATTCACTGGAGGCAGGGTGATGGACGATCTTATTCACTGGGAGGCAGGTGATGGACTGATCTTATTCACTGGGAGGCAGGGTGATGGACGATCTTATTCACTGGGAGGCAGGTGATGGACTGATCTTATTCACTGGGAGGCAGGTGATGGACGGATCTTATTCACTGGGAGGCAGGGTGATGGACTGATCTTATTCACTGGGAGGCAGGTGATGGACTGATCTTATTCACTGGGAGGCAGGGTGATGGACTGATCTTATTCACTGGGAGGCAGGGTGATGGACTGATCTTATTCACTGGGAGGCAGAGTGATGGACTGATCTTATTCACTGGGAGGCAGAGTGATGGACGATCTTATTCACTGGGAGGCAGGGTGATGGACGGATCTTATTCACTGGGAGGCAGGGTGATGGACTGATCTTATTCACTGGGAGGCAGGGTGATGGACTGATCTTATTCACTGGGAGGCAGGGTGATGGACTGATCTTATTCACTGGGAGGCAGGGTGATGGACGGATCTTATTCACTGGGAGGCAGGGTGATGGACTGATCTTATCACTGGGAGGCAGAGTGATGGACTGATCTTATTCACTGGGAGGCAGGGTGATGGACGGATCTTATTTACTGGGAGGCAGGGTGATGGACTGATCTTATTCACTGGGAGGCAGGGTGATGGACTGATCTTATTCACTGGGAGCAGGGTGATGGACGATCTTATTCACTGGGAGGCAGTGATGGACGGATCTTATTCACTGGGAGGCAGGGTGATGGACTGATCTTATTCACTGGGAGGCAGGGTGATGGACTGATCTTATTTACTGGGAGGCAGGGTGATGGACTGATCTTATTCACTGGGAGGCAGGTGATGGACGGATCTTATTCACTGGGAGGCAGGGTGATGGACGATCTTATTCACTGGGAGGCAGGGTGATGGACGGATCTTATTCACTGGGAGGCAGGGTGATGGACTGATCTTATTCACTGGGAGGCAGGTGATGGACGGATCTTATTCACTGGGAGGCAGGGTGATGGACGGATCTTATTCACTGGGAGGCAGGGTGATGGACTGATCTTATTCACTGGGAGGCAGGGTGATGGACGGATCTTATTCACTGGGAGGCAGGTGATGGACGGATCTTATTCACTGGGAGGCAGGGTGATGGACGGATCTTATTCACTGGGAGGCAGGGTGATGGACTGATCTTATTCACTGGGAGGCAGGGTGATGGACGGATCTTATTCACTGGGAGCAGGGTGATGGACTGATCTTATTCACTGGGAGGCAGAGTGATGGACGGATCTTATTCACTAGGAGGCAGGGTGATGGACGGATCTTATTCACTGGGAGGCAGGGTGATGGACGGATCTTATTCACTGGGAGGCTGGGTGATGGACTGATCTTATTCACTGGGAGGCAGGGTGATGGACGGATCTTATTCACTGGGAGGCAGGGTGATGGACGGATCTTATTCACTGGGAGGCTGGGTGATGGACGGATCTTATTCACTGGGAGGCAGGGTGATGGACGGATCTTATTCACTGGGAGGCAGGGTGATGGACTGATCTTATTCACTGGGAGGCTGGGTGATGGACTGATCTTATTCACTGGGAGGCAGGGTGATGGACTGATCTTATTCACTGGGAGGCAGAGTGATGGACTGATCTTATTCACTGGGAGGCAGGGTGATGGACTGATCTTATTTACTGGGAGGCAGGGTGATGGACGGATCTTATTCACTGGGAGGCAGGGTGATGGACGGATCTTATTTACTGGGAGGCAGGGTGATGGACTGATCTTATTTACTGGGAGGCAGGGTGATGGACGGATCTTATTCACTGGGAGGCAGGGTGATGGACGGATCTTATTTACTGGGAGGCAGGGTGATGGACTGATCTTATTCACTGGGAGGCAGAGTGATGGACTGATCTTATTCACTGGGAGGCAGGGTGATGGACTGATCTTATTCACTGGGAGGCAGAGTGATGGACTGATCTTATTCACTGGGAGGCAGGGTGATGGACTGATCTTATTCACTGGGAGGCAGGGTGATGGACTGATCTTATTCACTGGGAGGCAGGGTGATGGACGGATCTTATTCACTGGGAGGCAGAGTGATGGACTGATCTTATTCACTGGGAGGCAGGGTGATGGACGGATCTTATTCACTGGGAGGCAGGGTGATGGACGGATCTTATTCACTGGAGGCAGAGTGATGGACTGATCTTATTCACTGGAAGGCAGGGTGATGGACTGATCTTATTCACTGGGAGGCAGGGTGATGGACTGATCTTATTCACTGGGATGGACGGATCTTATTCACTGGGAGGCAGGGTGATGGACGGATCTTATTCACTGGGAGCCCTGACCCAGTGCTGGTCGATGGTCAGGAAGAATTTGTGGTGGAAAGGATTCTAGATTCCAGGTTATACAGGAATCAGTTACAATATTTGATTAAATGGCAGGGCTACCCAGTGGAGGACAACTCATGGGAACCGGTCAATAACGTTAATGCTCCTCGCTTGCTCCGTCAGTTTCATCAGAGGTACCCACACAAGCCTGGTCTGAGGTCATCCGGAGGTTGTCCTTAAGGGGGGAATAATGTAAGGTTCTATGTATTTATTCCTGAAACTCAGTTTGTTTGTCAGCCATTTTACTTTCTGTCTTGCTGCAGCTATCTTGCCCTCAGTCAAAATGGAGTTTCCAGCTTGCATGTTCCCGCCCTGATTCTCTCCTTTGCTTCTTAAGCAGCCACAGCTGAGCAATCAGTGCTTCAGAATCTAGCCTGCAGTGAACCTGTGACTTGACTCCTGTAAGCCTTGGACCTTGTACTCCAGCTATTCCTACTGAGGAACTCTGAAGCACTTGTGGACTCTGAACCCTGCTCTTTGAAAGACCCACGTTTACATGGACTTACGGTAACAGAGAAGAAGATCCTGAATCTGTATTGGAGAGTGATTGCTGAGCTTGGATTACTCTGGCCTGCTGTGTCTCCTGTTTCTGTGTCTGCAAACTGTGTGACTATTTCTGCCAACTTGTATGAAGTAATACAGGACTTTTCTATATCAAACCTGTGACTCCTGTGTTTTCATCGCACCCAAGCACAAGACGCTATATGAACTGTACTACATACATTACAAGATTCTGAAGCCAAAACGTTAGTGTCTGCTGGGTCTGGAAGGCTGTGTCTGCTGTACTGTGGATATCAGACGTCCGGTTGTACTTTCTGTGATGACAGTGGTTGTGACTTCTCACAACCATTCCAGGTGAGCAATTCCCTTAAGTTTTTTCTTTTTGCAGTGTTACCACAGGTAAACACTATTGTTTTTTTTTTTTTCCTTTCTTTTCTCTTTTTTGTCTGCTGTAACTCTGGATATCAGATGTCTGGTTGAAACTTTCTGTGATGATAGTGGTTGTGACTTCTCACAACCATTCCAGGTGAGCAGTTCCCTTAATTTTTTTTTCTCTCTGCAGTGTTGCCACAGGTGAACACTATTGTTTTTTTTTCTCTCCTCTTCTTCCAGTAATCCTGTCTTAAAAGATCTGGAAAATGGAGGCCCGCAAAAGGAACTTTGCGGAGTGACTGATAATATCCTTGCAGATTTGCAGAATATAAAGACCCGTTTTACAAATCTACAGGACCTCAATAATCACAATTTGCAAGTGGTTGGACAGACTACCCAGGATTTGCGAGCCAGGATTGAGGTTCTAGAGGGGCGAGTCCAGGCTCCTGCCGTAGCCCCGAGTGCTGGGATTCCCAAGTTGCCCCCTTTTCGTTTTGGCGGTGAACGTGAGAAATTCAGGGGATTTATTAATCAATGCAATCTTTTTTTTTCTGCACATGCTTCACAATTTCCCACTGAACGATCTAAGGTGCTTACTATAATTATGTTGCTTACCAACAAGGCTTTAATGTGGGCAAACCCTCTGATTGAGACTGAGGATGATTGTTTGAATCACCTTGATGATTTTATTTCAGCCATGGGGCAGGTGTTTGATGACCCCAATCGAGGTGCAACAGCTGAAGCAGCCATGTTAGCTTTGCGCCAAGGTAAGCACTCGGTAGCTGAATATGCCTTGGATTTCAGGAGATGGGCCCTTGATACCACCTGGGACAGTTCCGCCAAAAAATCTATTTTTCGAAAGGGGTTATCTCCACTGATTAAGGATGAACTTGCTCGTGCCGACCCTCCCACTGCGTTAGGTGACTTTATTAACTACTGCATCCGTATTGATACTCGTCTGACTGAACGCAGGCAAGAGAGATGGTTCGAAAGCAATCGTACTAACCTTTTCCTACCTTACTCTCCAGCTAAGGAACCTTTGAGTAGGATTACACGGGAACCTGAACCTGAACCCATGCAGGTAGACTCTTTACAACGACGGGTTAGTGATGCACGCAAGGAACATCGTTTTAAGGAGAATCTATGTTTCTATTGTGGTAAGTCAGGGCACTTCATTATAAACTGCCCCAGCCGTTCTCGTAAGACTACTGCAGCACTCATTCATTGTGAGTGTTGCGAGAGGGGATCTGTCAGGTCCGAGCCTCAGGCTCCAGAGAGATCTGCAGCAACAGATCTTGATTTCTCGGACTTAAACTCTGTTACCTCTGAGGACATTGACTGTGTAAACGCTGCCATTTTTCAAGTTTCCTCAGCGGTGTCCCAGCTGAGTTGTAAGAAAAACAATTCTCATTGCTTTCTTTCCATCAAACTCTGGGTTGACTCAGCTTGGGTGTCTAGCTCTGCTATGATCGACTCAGGGGCAAGTGGAAATTTTATGGATGTCTCCTTTGCTCTGAAACAGGGAATACGTTCAGTGAAGAAGGCTACTCCAGTACAGATGGAAACTGTGGATGGCTCCCTGCTGACCTCTGGACCAGTGGATCAGGAAACAGAGCCTTTGAGGGTTCTTATGGGTAAAGATCATCAAGAGAAACTGTCCTTTATGCTTATCTCTTCTCCCCACTTTCCCATTATTCTAGGGCTACCATGGCTGCAGGCTCAGAATCCTACCATTAACTGGGAGACCAAGGAATTACACTTTCCAGAGAAACAGATGAGTCCAAAAGTTTCAGCTTGCTCTGTTCCTAAAGGAATCATGTCAGTCCCTGAACTACCAGCTGTATACCAGGACTATGTGGATTTATGTGACAAGAAGAACGCTGACCAGCTTCCTCCTCACCGTCCATATGATTGTCCAATTGAATTATTGCCTGGAGCAGAGATACCTTTTGGTAAGATCTACCCCCTGGCGGGGCCCGAGCTAAAGGCTTTAAAGGATTACATAGATGAAAATCTAGCCAAGGGCTTCATACGCCCCTCTTCATCTCCTGCAGGTGCACCCATCTTCTTTGTAAAGAAGAAAGATGGATCTCTGAGACCATGCGTAGACTATAGGGAACTCAATAAGGTTACTATTAGAAACCGTTATCCATTGCCTTTAATCCCTGAGTTATTGGAGAGAGTGCGACATGCCAAAATTTTTTCTAAACTAGATCTTCATGGGGCCTATAACTTAGTCCGTATTAGACCTGGGGATGAATGGAAGACTGCATTCAGGTCACGCTATGGACACTTTGAATATCTATTTATGCCTTTTGGTCTGAGTACCGCCCCAGCCACTTTCCAACACTTGGTGAATGACATCTTCAGGGATCTCCTAGATACATTCGTGGTAATTTATTTGGATGATATTCTAATTTTTTCTAACTCCACAGAGGAACATCATGGACATGTGAGAATGGTCTTGGAACGTCTAAGACAAAATCATCTTTACATCAAACTTGAAAAGTGTGAATTCCATAGGACCGAAATTCAATTTCTGGGGTATGTACTGTCTACACAAGGAATTAGTATGGATGGAAGCAAAACCCAAGCCATCAAGGATTGGCCAAGTCCTAGAAATGTGAAGGAGGTACAGCGCTTCATCGGGTTTGCCAACTTCTATAGACGTTTCATTAGAAATTTCTCTGAGGTAGTGTCACCTATCACTCAACTTACCCGGAAAGAGTCTAGGTTTTCCTGGACTCCCCAAGCCCAGGAAGCATTTTCCCATCTAAAAGATAAATTTACCACTGCACCTATCCTAGTACATCCCAACCCGAGCTTGCCTTCATAATAGAGGTGGATGCTTCAGACTGTGCCGTTGGAGCTATACTCTCTCAGAGAACAGGTGAGAAGAATGTCTTGCATCCCTGTGCCTTCTTTTCCCAGCAGTTGTCTTCGGCTGAGAGGAACTACGATGTGGGCAATAGAGAGTTGTTGGCCATTATTGCCGCCTTCAAAGAATGGAGACACCTTCTTCAGGGAGCTGCACAGCAAATAGTCGTCCTGACAGACCATCGTAACCTTGAGTTTATCAGGTCGGCTAAGTGCCTGACTCCTCGCCAGGCTCGCTGGAATCTTTTCTTAAACCAATTTAATTTTATCATCTCTTATAGACCAGGATCGCGCAATGGAAAGGCTGATGCACTCTCTAGGATTTACTCAGCAGAGACACGTCCAATTACTCCTCCTAAGACTATTCTTCCTGACTCTAGATTCCTAGGAGTAATTCATAATCAAGACCTACTTAAGGACATCAAGGAAGCATACCATGCGGATTCCTTTTTGGCACAACCCCCAAGGGACGTAAGTCTTGTCTTTAAGAATGGTGTGTGGATTCAGGGACAACGTCTGTATATTCCTGAAACAGTCAGATTAAGAGTATTGCAACTCATTCACGATTCCAAGATAGCTGGGCATAGAGGAATTCTAAAGACACAGGAATTTCTTTCTCGTTTCTTTTGGTGGCCCACTTGCAGGAAGGATGTTTTGAATTATGTCACTTCATGTGAGGTCTGTGCAAGATGCAAAACACCTCGCTCCTCACCAACTGGTCTGTTACAGCCTCTTCCCACCCCGTCCCGCCCGTGGGGATCCATTTCTATGGACTTCATTGTGGAGTTACCAACCTCTCAGGGGAAGAACACCATTCTAGTGGTGGTTGACCGTCTAACAAAGGCAGCTCATTTTATCCCTTGTGTCGGCTTACCCACTGCAAAACAGACATCAGATTTGATGATTAAAGATGTGTTTCGCTTACATGGAGTACCGGATGAGGTTATTTCGGATCGAGGGGTGCAATTCACTTCTAGGTTTTGGCAAAATTTCTGTGCAGCATTGGACATTAAAGTAAACCTTTCTTCTGCTTTTCATCCCCAGACTAATGGACAAACCGAACGAACCAATCAAACCCTGGAGCAGTATCTCCGCTGCTTTATCTGCCACCTACAGGATGATTGGGTGGATCTACTTCCATTAGCTGAGTTCTCGTATAACAACTCTCAGAGTGCCTCCACTAAACAGTCTCCTTTTTACTCTAATCTAGGTTATCATCCTAACATTCTACCACGATTTCCCATAGAAACGCCTTTACCAGCAGTGGCTGAAAGAATCACGTCTTTACAGAAGAATATGGATCTTCTAAAGGAAAATCTGGAATCGGCTCAAGAAAGGTACAAGAAAGCAGCAGATAAATTTCGTAAACCTGCACCAGCTTTCAAGGTAGGAGACTTGGTCTGGCTGTCAACCAGAAATCTTAAGTTAAGGATTCCATCGTCTAAGTTGGGACATAAGTACATTGGACCCTATAAAATCAGTAAAATTATAAGTGCCGTTGCTTGTCGTCTTCAACTGCCCAGAACTATGAGAATCCACCCTGTCTTTCATGTATCCCTACTAAAGGCTGGACACCCAATACGTTTCCTGGACGTTCCTCTCCTTGCCCTGACCCAGTGCTAGTCGATGGTCAGGAAGAATTTGTGGTGGAAAGGATTTTAGATTCCAGGTTGTATAGAAATCAGTTACAATATCTGATTAAATGGCAGGGCTACCCAGTGGAGGACAACTCATGGGAACCGGTCAATAACGTTAATGCTCCTCGCTTGCTCCGTCAGTTTCATCAGAGGTACCCACACAAGCCTGGTCTGAGGTCATCCGGAGGTTGTCCTTAAGGGGGGAGTAATGTAAGGTTCTATGTATATATTCCTGAAACTCAGTTTGTTCGTCAGCCATTTTACTTTCTGTCTTGCTGCAGCTATCTTGCCCTCAGTCAAAATGGAGTTTCCAGCTTGCATGTTCCCGCCCTGATTCTCTCCTTTGCTTCTTAAGCAGCCACAGCTGAGCAATCAGTGCTTCAGAATCTAGCCTGCAGTGAACCTGTGACTTGACTCCTGTAAGCCTTGGACCTTGTACTCCAGCTATTCCTACTGAGGAACTCTGAAGCACCTGTGGACTCTGAACCCTGCTCTTTAAAAGACCCACGTTTCATGGACTTACGGTAACAGAGAAGAAGATCCTGAATCTGTATTGGAGAGTGATTGCTGAGCTTGGATTACTCTGGCCTGCTGTGTCTCCTGTTTCTGTGTCTGCAAACTGTGTGACTATTTCTGCCAACTTGTATGAAGTAATACAGGACTTTTCTATATCAAACCTGTGACTCCTGTGTTTTCATCGCACCCAAGCACAAGACGCTATATGAACTGTACTACATACATTACAACGGACGAAGTTATAGGCCCCACGAAGATCTAGTTTAGAAAAAATTTTGGCATGTTGCACTCTCTCCAATAACTCAGGGATTAAAGGCAATGGATAACGGTTTCTAATAGTAACCTTATTGAGTTCCCTATAGTCTACGCATGGTCTCAGAGATCCATCTTTCTTCTTTACAAAGAAGATGGGTGCACCTGCAGGAGATGAAGAGGGGCGTATGAAGCCCTTGGCTAGATTTTCATCTATGTAATCCTTTAAAGCCTTTAGCTCGGGCCCCGCCAGGGGGTAGATCTTACCAAAAGGTATCTCTGCTCCAGGCAATAATTCAATTGGACAATCATATGGACGGTGAGGAGGAAGCTGGTCAGCGTTCTTCTTGTCACATAAATCCACATAGTCCTGGTATACAGCTGGTAGTTCAGGGACTGACATGATTCCTTTAGGAACAGAGCAAGCTGAAACTTTTGGACTCATCTGTTTCTCTGGAAAGTGTAATTCCTTGGTCTCCCAGTTAATGGTAGGATTCTGAGCCTGCAGCCATGGTAGCCCTAGAATAATGGGAAAGTGGGGAGAAGAGATAAGCATAAAGGACAGTTTCTCTTGATGATCTTTACCCATAAGAACCCTCAAAGGCTCTGTTTCCTGATCCACTGGTCCAGAGGTCAGCAGGGAGCCATCCACAGTTTCCATCTGTACTGGAGTAGCCTTCTTCACTGAACGTATTCCCTGTTTCAGAGCAAAGGAGACATCCATAAAATTTCCACTTGCCCCTGAGTCGATCATAGCAGAGCTAGACACCCAAGCTGAGTCAACCCAGAGTTTGATGGAAAGAAAGCAATGAGAATTGTTTTTCTTACAACTCAGCTGGGACACCGCTGAGGAAACTTGAAAAATGGCAGCGTTTACACAGTCAATGTCCTCAGAGGTAACGGAGTTTAAGTCCGAGAAATCAAGATCTGTTGCTGCAGACTCTCTGGAGCCTGAGGCTCGGACCTGATAGATCCCCTCTCGCAACACTCACAATGAATGAGTGCTGCAGTAGTCTTACGAGAACGGCTGGGGCAGTTTATAATGAAGTGCCCTGACGTACCACAATAGAAACATAGATTCTCCTTAAAACGATGTTCCTTGCGTGCATCACTAACCCGTCGTTGTAAAGAGTCTACCTGCATGGGTTCAGGTTCAGGTTCCCGTGTAATCCTACTCAAAGGTTCCTTAGCTGGAGAGGAAGGTAGGAAAAGGTTAGTGCGATTGCTTTCGAACCATCTCTCTTGCCTGCGTTCAGTCAGACGAGTATCAATACGGATGCAGTAGTTAATAAAGTCACCTAACGCAGTGGGAGGGTCGGCACGAGCAAGTTCATCCTTAATCAGTGGAGATAACCCCTTTCGAAAAATAGATTTTTTGGCGGAACTGTCCCAGGTGGTATCAAGGGCCCATCTCCTGAAATCCAAGGCATATTCAGCTACTGAGTGCTTACCTTGGCGCAAAGCTAACATGGCTGCTTCAGCTGTTGCACCTCGATTGGGGTCATCAAACACCTGCCCCATGGCTGAAATAAAATCATCAAGGTGATTCAAACAATCATCCTCAGTCTCAATCAGAGGGTTTGCCCACATTAAAGCCTTGTTGGTAAGCAACATAATTATAGTAAGCACCTTAGATCGTTCAGTGGGAAATTGTGAAGCATGTGCAGAAAAAAAAAGATTGCATTGATTAATAAATCCCATGAATTTCTCACGTTCACCGCCAAAACGAAAAGGGGGCAACTTGGGAATCCCAGCACTCGGGGCTATGGCAGGAGCCTGGACTCGCCCCTCTAGAACCTCAATCCTGGCTCGCAAATCCTGGGTAGTCTGTCCAACCACTTGCAAATTGTGATTATTGAGGTCCTGTAGATTTGTAAAACGGGTCTTTATATTCTGCAAATCTGCAAGGATATTATCAGTCACTCCGCAAAGTTCCTTTATGTGGGCCTCCATCTTCCAGATCTTTTAAGACAGGATTACTGGAAGAAGAGGAGAGAAAAAAAACAATAGTGTTTACCTGTGGCAACACTGCAGAGAGAAAAAAAAATTAAGGGAACTGCTCACCTGGAATGGTTGTGAGAAGTCACAACCACTATCATCACAGAAAGTTTCAACCAGACATCTGATATCCAGAGTTACAGCAGACAAAAAAGAGAAAAGAAAGGAGAAAAAAAAAACAATAGTGTTTACCTGTGGTAACACTGCAAAAAGAAAAAACTTAAGGGAATTGCTCACCTGGAATGGTTGTGAGAAGTCACAACCACTGTCATCACAGAAAGTACAACGTCTGATATCCACAGTACAGCAGACACAGCCTTCCAGAACCAGCAGACACTAACATTTTTGGCTTCAGAATCTTGTAATGTATGTAGTACAGTTCATATAGCGTCTTGTGCTTGGGTGCGATGAAAACACAGGAGTCACAGGTTTGATATAGAAAAAAGTCCTGTATTACTTCATACAAGTTGGCAGAAATAGTCACACAGTTTGCAGACACAGAAACAGGAGACACAGCAGGCCAGAGTAATCCAAGCTCAGCAATCACTCTCCAATACAGATTCAGGATCTTCTTCTCTGTTACCGTAAGTCCATGCAAATGTGGGTCTTTCAAAGAGCAGGGTTCAGAGTCCACAAGTGCTTCAGAGTTCCTCAGTAGGAATAGCTGGAGTACAAGGTCCAAGGCTTACAGGAGTCAAGTCACAGGTTCACTGCAGGCTAGATTCTGAAGCACTGATTGCTCAGCTGTGGCTGCTTAAGAAGCAAAGGAGAGAATCAGGGCGGGAACATGCAAGCTGGAAACTCCATTTTGACTGAGGGCAAGATAGCTGCAGCAAGACAGAAAGTAAAATGGCTGACAAACAAACTGAGTTTCAGGAATATATACATAGAACCTTACAGGCAGAGTGATGGACTGATCTTATTCACTGGGTGGCAGGGTGATGGACGGATCTTATTCACTGGGAGGCAGAGTGATGACGGATCTTATTCACTGGGAGGCAGGGTGATGGACGGATCTTATTCACTGGGAGGCAGGGTGATGGACGGATCTTATTCACTGGGAGGCAGGGTGATGGACGGATCTTATTCAATGGGAGGCAGGGTGATGGACGGATCTTATTCACTGGGAGGCAGGGTGATGGACTGATCTTATTCACTGGGAGGCAGGGTGATGGACTGATCTTATTCACTGGGAGGCAGGGTGATGGACTGATCTTATTTACTGGGAGGCAGGGTGATGGACGGATCTTATTCACTGGGAGGCAGGGTGATGGACGGATCTTATTCACTGGGAGGCAGGGTGATGGACGGATCTTATTCACTGGGGGCATGGGTGATGGACTGATCTTATTCACTGGGAGGCAGGGTGATGGACGGATCTTATTCACTGGGAGGCAGGGTGATGGACGATCTTATTCACTGGGAGGCAGGGTGATGGACTGATCTTATTCACTGGGAGGAGGTGATGGACGATCTTATTCACTGGGAGGCAGGGTGATGGACGATCTTATTCACTGGGAGCAGGTGATGGACGGATCTTATTCACTGGGAGGCAGGGTGATGGACGGATCTTATTCACTGGGAGGCAGGGTGATGGACGATCTTATTCACTGGGAGGCAGGTGATGGACTGATCTTATTCACTGGGAGGCAGGTGATGGACGGATCTTATTCACTGGGAGGCAGGGTGATGGACGATCTTATTCACTGGGGCAGGGTGATGGACGGATCTATTCACTGGGGCAGGGGATGAGGATCTATCTGAGCAGTGAGGCAGGTTATGACTGGATCAGGTGATGGGGCAGTATGGAGGCAGGTATACATGTATCAGGGGATGGATGATCTATCCTGGAGGCAGTGATGGACTGATCTTATTCACTGGGAGGCAGGGTGGATGATCTTATTCACTGGGAGGCAGGGTGAGGACTGATCTTATTCATGGAGGAGGGTGATGGACTGATCTTATTCACTGGGAGGAGGGTGATGGACGGATCTTATTCACTGGGAGGCAGGGTGATGGAGATCTTATTCACTGGGAGGCAGGGTGATGGACTGACTTATTCACTGGGAGGCAGGGTGATGGACGATCTTATTACTGGAGGCAGGGTGATGGACGGATCTTATTCACTGGGAGGCGGTGATGGACTTTATTCACTGGGAGGCAGGGTGTGGACGATCTTATTCACTGGGAGGCAGGTGATGGAGATTTTCACTGGGAGGAGGTGATGGATGATCTTATTCATGGGAGGAGTGATGGACTGATCTTATTCACTGGGAGGCGGTGTGGACGATTTATTCACTGGGGCAGGGTGATGGAGGATCTTATTACTGGGGGCAGGGTGATGGACGGATCTTATTCACTGGGAGGCAGGTGATGGACTTTATTTGGGGGCGGTGATGGACTCTATTCACTGGGAGGCAGGTGATGGTGTCTTATTCACTGGGAGGCAGGGTGTGGACTATTATTACTGGGA
The DNA here is from genome assembly GCA_033576555.1 of Oophaga sylvatica. Classification (NCBI taxonomy): domain Eukaryota; kingdom Metazoa; phylum Chordata; class Amphibia; order Anura; family Dendrobatidae; genus Oophaga; species Oophaga sylvatica. The sequence continues at coordinate 1,537 of JARQOD010010061.1, read as the reverse complement.
GGCGGTATGGAGGCTTTCATGGGAGGTTGGGTTTATCACTGGCAGGGGATGGGGATCTATTCACTGGAGGCGTGTGGATGATCTTATTCACTGGGAGGCAGGGTGATGGACGGATCTTATTCATGGGAGGCAGGGTGATGGACTGATCTTATTCACTGGGAGGAGGTGATGGACGGATCTTATTCACTGGGAGGCAGGTGATGGAGATTTATCACTGGGAGGCAGGGTGATGGATCTTAGGAGTGTGGAGTCTTATTCACTGGGAGGCAGGGTGATGGTGATCTTTCACTGGGAGGCAGGGTGATGGACGGATCTTATTCACTGGGAGGCAGGGTGATGGAGATCTTATTCACTGGGAGGCAGGGTGATGGATGGATCTTATTCACTGGGAGGCAGGTGATGGAGATCTATTACTGGGAGGCAGGTGATGGACGATCTTATTCACGGGAGGAGGGTGATGGACGGATCTTATTCACTGGGGGCGGGGTTGACTGATCTTATTCACTGGGAGGAGGTGATGGACTGATCTTATTCACTGGAGGGGGTGATGGAGGATTTATTCACTGGGAGGCAGGTGATGGACGGATTTATTCACTGGGAGGCAGGGGATGGGGATTTATTCACTGGGAGCAGGTGATGGATGTCTTATTCACTGGAGGCAGGGTGATGGAGATCTTATTCACTGGGAGGCAGGTGAGAGATCTTATTCACTGGGAGGCAGGTGATGGATGATCTTATTCACTGGGAGGCAGGTGATGGAGGATCTTATTCACTGGAGGCAGGGTGATGGAGATCTTATTCACTGGAGGCAGGTGATGGAGGATCTTATTATGGAGGCAGGGTGATGGACGATCTTATTCACTGGAGGCAGGGTGATGACTGATCTTATCACTGGGAGGCAGGGTGTGGCGATCATTACGGAGCGTGGGAGGTTACATTACGGGGATGGAGGATCTTATTCACTGGGAGGCAGGTGATGGATGATCTTATTCACTGGGAGGCAGGGTGATGGACGGATCTTATTCACTGGGGAGCAGGGATGGACGATCTTATCACTGGGAGGCGGGATGGACGATTTATGATGGTGATACGGAGGGGTGAGGACTTTTACTGGGAGGCGGGTGATGGACTGATTTTCATGGAGGGGATGGATGATTTATCATGGGGGCAGGGTGATGGATGATCTTATTAGGGAGGCAGGTGATGGAGATCTTATTCACTGGGAGGCAGGGTTGGCGGGTCTTATTCAGGGAGGAGGGTTATGAGGACGTTATTCACTGGGAGGCAGGTGATGGACGGATCTTATTCACTGGGGAGGCAGGGTGGACTGATTTATTCACTGGGGGAGGGGATGGACGGATCTTATTCACTGGGAGGCGGGTGATGGACTGATCTTATTCACTGGGAGGCAGGTGTGGATGGGATCTTATTCACTGGGAGGCAGGGTGATTGGATGATCTTATTCACTGGGAGGAGGGTGATGGATGATCTTATTCACTGGGTGGCAGGGTGTGGACTGATCTTATTCACTGGGAGG